>CM010933.2:81542321-81676809 GCA_002915635.3 Ambystoma mexicanum | reverse complement strand
ACAGTGAGAACCTCCCACTCCATTATATTCATACAGTGAGAACCTCCCCCTCATTATATTCATACAGTGAGAACCTCCCCTCCATTATATTCATACAGTGAGAACCTCCCAACTCCATTATATTCATACAAGTGAGAACCTCCCCCTCATTATATTCATACAGTGAGAACTCCCCCTCAATTATATTCATACAGTGAGAACCTCCCCTCCCATTATATTCATACAGTGAGAACCTTCCCCCTCCATTATATTCATACAGTGAGAACCTCCCAACTCCATTATATTCATACAGTGAGAACCTCCCACTCCATTATATTCATACAGTGAGAACCTCCCACTCCATTATATTCATACAGTGAGAACCTCCCACTCCATTATATTCATACAGTGAGAACCTCCCCCTGCATTATATTCATACAGTGAGAACCTCCCACTCAATTATATTCATACAGTGAGAACCTCCACCTGCATTATATTCATACAGTGAGAACCTCCCCCTCAATTATATTCATACAGTGAGAACCCCCCCTGCATTATATTCATACAGTGAGAAACCTCCCCTCATTATATTCATACAGTGAGAACCTCCACCTCATTATATTCATACAGTGAGAACCTCCCCTGCATTATATTCATACAGTGAGAACCTCCCCCTCAATTATATTCATACAGTGAGAACCTCCCCCTGCATTATATTCATACAGTGAGAACCTCCCACTCCATTATATTCATACAGTGAGAACCTCCCCCTCAATTATATTCATACAGTGAGAACCTCCCCCTGCATTATATTCATACAGTGAGAACCTCCCCTCATTATATTCATACAGTGAGAACCTCCCCCTCAATTATATTCATACAGTGAGAACCTCCCCCTGCCATTATATTCATACAGTGAGAACCTCCCCCTCCATTATATTCATAAGTGAGAACCTCCCCTCAATTATATTCATACAGTGAGAACCTCCCCTGCATTATATTCATACAGTGAGAACCTCCCCCTCCATTATATTCATACAGTGAGAACCTCCCCTGCATTATATTCATACAGTGAGAACCTCCCCCTGCATTATATTCATACAGTGAGAACCTCCCCCTCAATTATATTCATACAGTGAGAACCTCCCCCTGCATTATATTCATACAGTGAGAACCTCCCCTCCATTATATTCATACAGTGAGAACCTCCCCTCCATTATATTCATACAGTGAGAACCTCCCCCTCAATTATATTCATACAGTGAGAACCTCCCCCTCAATTATATTCATACAGTGAGAACCTCCCCCTCATTATATTCATACAGTGAGAACCTCCCCTCCATTATATTCATACAGTGAGAACCTCCCCTCCATTATATTCATACAGTGAGAACCTCCCCCTCCATTATATTCATACAGTGAGAACCTCCCCCTCCATTATATTCATACAGTGAGAACCTCCCAACTCCATTATATTCATACAGTGAGAACCTCCCCTCCATTATATTCATACAGTGAGAACCTCCCACTCCATTATATTCATACAGTGAGAACCTCCCCCTCCATTATATTCATACAGTGAGAACCTCCCCTCAATATATTTCATACAGTGAGAACCTCCCCACTCCATTATATTCATACAGTGAGAACCTCCACCTCCATTATATTCATACAGTGAGAACCTCCCACTCCATTATATTCATACAGTGAGAACCTCCCCCTCAATTATATTCATACAGTGAGAACCTCCCCCTGCATTATATTCATACAGTGAGAACCTCCCCTCAATTATATTCATACAGTGAGAACCTCCCCTCCATTATATTCATACAGTGAGAACCTCCCCTCCATTATATTCATACAGTGAGAACCTCCCCTCCATTATATTCATACAGTGAGAACCTCCCACTCCATTATATTCATACAGTGAGAACCTCCACCTCAATTATATTCATACAATGAGAACCTCCCACTCACATTATATCATAACAGTGAGAACCTCCCCTCCATTATATTCATACAGTGAGAACCTCCCCTCCATTATATTCATACAGTGAGAACCTCCCCCATTATATTCATACAGTGAGAACCTCCCCTGCATTATATTCATACAGTGAGAACCTCCCCCTCAATTATATTCATACAGTGAGAACCTCCCCCTCCATTATATTCATACAGTGAGAACCTCCCACTCCATTATATTCATACAGTGAGAACCTCCCCTCCATTATATTCATACAGTGAGAACCTCCCCTCCATTATATTCATACAGTGAGAACCTCCCCCCATTATATTCATACAGTGAGAACCTCCCCTCATTATATTCATACAGTGAGAACCTCCCACTCCATTATATTCATACAGTGAGAACCTCCCCCTCCATTATATTCATACAGTGAGAACCTCCCCCTCCATTATATTCATACAGTGAGAACCCCCCCTCATTATATTCATACAGTGAGAACCTCCCCCTCCATTATATTCATACAGTGAGAACCTCCCCCTCCATTATATTCATACAGTGAGAACCTCCCCCTCCATTATATTCATACAGTGAGAACCTCCCCCTCCATTATATTCATACAGTGAGAACCCCCCTCAATTATATTCATACAGTGAGAACCTCCCCCTCATTATATTCATACAGTGAGAACCTCCCCCTCATTATATTCATACAGTGAGAACCTCCCACTCCATTATATTATACAGTGAGAACTCCCCTCATTATATTCATACAGTGAGACCTCCCCCTCCATTATATTCATACAGTGAGAACCTCCCCTCATTATATTCATACAGTGAGAACCTCCCCCTCAATTATATTCATACAGTGAGAACCTCCCCCTCCATTATATTCATACAGTGAGAACCTCCCCCTCCATTATATTCATACAGTGAGAACCTCCCCCTCCATTATATTCATACAGTGAGAACCTCCCCTGCATTATATTCATACAGTGAGAACCTCCCCTGCATTATATTCATACAGTGAGAACCTCCCCCTCCATTATATTCATACAGTGAGAACCTCCCCTCCATTATATTCATACAGTGAGAACCTCCCCCTCATTATATTCATACAGTGAGAACCTCCCCTCCATTATATTCATACAGTGAACACTCCCCCTCCATTATATTCATACAGTGAGAACCTCCACCTCAATTATATTCATACAGTGAGAACCTCCCCCTGCATTATATTCATACAGTGAGAACCTCCCCTCAATTATATTCATACAGTGAGAACCTCCCCCTGCATTATATTCATACAGTGAGAACCTCCCCTCCATTATATTCATACAGTGAGAACCTCCCAACTCCATTATATTCATACAGTGAGAACCTCCCCCTCATTATATTCATACAGTGAGAACCTCCCCTCCATTATATTCATACAGTGAGAACCTCCCCCTGCATTATATTCATACAGTGAGAACCTCCACTCCATTATATTCATACAGTGAGAACCTCCCCCTCAATTATATTCATACAGTGAGAACCTCCCCTCCATTATATTCATACAGTGAGAACCTCCCCCTGCATTATATTCATACAGTGAGAACCTCCCCTCAATTATATTCATACAGTGAGAACCTCCCCTCCATTATATTCATACAGTGAGAACCTCCCCCTCAATTATATTCATACAGTGAGAACCCCCCCTCCATTATATTCATACAGTGAGAACCTCCCCCTGCATTATATTCATACAGTGAGAACCTCCCCCTGCATTATATTCATACAGTGAGAACCTCCCCTCAATTATATTCATACAGTGAGAACCTCCCCCTGCATTATATTCATACAGTGAGAACCTCCCCTCCATTATATTCATACAGTGAGAACCTCCCCTGCATTATATTCATACAGTGAGAACCTCCCCCTCCCATTATATTCATACAGTGAGAACCTCCCCTCAATTATATAATACAGTGAGAACCTCCCCCTGCAATATATTCATACAGTGAGAACTCCCCCTCCATTATATTCATACAGTGAGAACCTCCCCCTCCATTATATTCATACAGTGAGAACCTCCCCCTCCATTATATTCATACAGTGAGAACCTCCCCCTCCATTATATTCATACAGTGAGAACCTCCCCCTCATTATATTCATACAGTGAGAACCTCCCCCTCATTATATTCATACAGTGAGAACCTCCCCCTCCATTATATTCATACAGTGAGAACCTCCCCCTGCATTATATTCATACAGTGAGAACCTCCCCTCATTATATTCATACAGTGAGAACCTCCCCTCCATTATATTCATACAGTGAGAACCTCCCCCTCAATTATATTCATACAGTGAGAACCTCCCCTCAATTATATTCATACAGTGGGAACCTCCCCCTGCATTATATTCATACAGTGAGAACCTCCCCCTGCATTATATTCATACAGTGAGAACCTCCCCTCCATTATATTCATACAGTGAGAACCTCCCCCTCAATTATATTCATACAGTGAGAACCTCCCCCTGCATTATATTCATACAGTGAGAACCTCCCCCTCCATTATATTCATACAGTGAGAACCTCCCAACTCCATTGTTTGTTTTGTTTGTTTTTTGTTTATTTATTTGTATGGCGCACCTTACCCAGGGGCAACAGGGCGCAGGCAAAAGATAATTCGAAGCTTACAATGTTGCAGAAATATACACTTTGAGGTAGTAATAAAAATAATCAGAATTACAGGAATAAAAAATATACAAATCTTCATACATACAAAGTCAATATCTATGCAGGGGTAAATATACAGATATGTACAGGGCTGTTAGAGGCGGGTAATCCTGAAAGAATATTCAGGATTACAGAGGTAATAAGGAATACGAGGTATACAAGTCTTCAAACATTAAAAGTCAATATCTATACAGGAGGTAAGTGTACAGAAGTGTGCAGGGCTGTTAGAGGCGTAGGCAGAAACACGAACAAGAGTATCACTATCTATACATAGGCGTAGGAAAGTGCAGCTAAATACAAGGGTTATTGGAGTTAAGGTGACTGATGAGGTGTCTTCTAAAGTGCGAGTAAGGTTGGTCAGCTCTTAGGTTGTGAGGCAGAGAGTTCCAGAGCGTGGCAGCTTTTACCGGGAAACTGTTCCCACCAATGGTGGAGAGTTTGAATCTGGGATTATCAGACGGTTGGAATTGATAGTTCTTGTTTGTCGGATGGAGGACTTTCTCTTACCTTGTCCATCAGATAATGGGGGCGGCATTGTTGAGGGCTTTATGGGTTAGGAGGCCAACTTTAGTTTGATTTTGTTGTCTGTAGAGAGCCATTTCTGTTGGCGTCTAGTGGTTGAGATATGATCTCTCTTATTAATGCCGAGGGCAGCTCTCAAGGCATTGTTTTGTAGGATTTGGAGCCTGTGGATAATGGCTTTGTTGGCACCGCTATAGAGGGCATTACAATAATCAAGCCTAGATAGTATGAGTGCTCTTGCCAGGATCAGGCAGCTGTCATTGGATAGGAATGGTCTGCCTGCCCTTATTAATTTGCAGGTGTACGCAGTGGTAGATGCTAGTGAGTTAACCTGTTTAGTGAATGACATAGTGGCATCCAGATAAAAGCCAAGGGTTTTTACTTCCCTGGATACTCTGATGAGATTACCATCTATGTTGAATTCGGCATATTCAAGGCCTAGTTTGTTGATATTAGCAGGGGTACCTAAGATGATGAGCTCTGTCTTGTCATCATTCAAGCATAGACCATGAGATGCCATCCATGCCTGAATGATGAGATATACCCTATTCACCAACTCACTGTCCTTACTGTGATCCCCTGAAAGTGGGAGGAGAATCTGAGTGTCATCAGCATAATTAGTGTAGGTGACACCCAGATGGTCCAGATCGTCGAACAGGGGTTTGGTGAAGATGTTATATAGGGTGGGGGAGACGCATGAGCCCTGCGGGACTCCACAAGTGATAGGAGAGGGGTCTGCTGCTGCTGAAGGGGAGAAGACTCTCATAGTTATCTCACTCAGAAAGGATTCAATCCATTTGATAGCTTCTGGGGAGAAATGAGCAGCTGAGTCAAGGTGTCTGCAGAGGACCTTGTGGTCGACGAGGTCGAAAGCCGCGGAGAGGTCAAGTAAGAGGAGGAGTGCTGTCTTGCCCTTGTCCCTCAGATCATCAATTTGGGTTTTCAGATCGATGAGGGCTGTTTCCGTGCCGTGTAGTGGGCGGAAACCTGATTGTCTGGCGCCTAGTAGCTTGTGTAGTTCTAGGTATTTTTGAATCTGGACATAGGCAACTTTGTCCAAGATTTTCAGTAGGAAGGGTACCGTTGTGATGGGTCGGTAGTTGGTAGGGATGAGGGGGTCGAGCGTCTGTTTTTTGAGGAGGGGGAGTACCCAAGATTGTTTTAAGTTGGAGGGGATACTGCCTGAGGAGAAGGAGGCGTTTATAAGTTTAGAGATAAAGGGTGACAGGTCTCTGGCTGCGTCCTTTATTATGTGTGCAGGGCAGATATCGCCTTTACAGTTTGATGGTTTAAGAGAGAGGATGATTTTCTCAACCTCAAGGGTGGTAGTTTTAGAGAAGGTGAATGAGTTAGTGTGTGTACTTGGTGAGGCTTTGGGCGGAGATGTGGGAGGGTTAGTGAGGTTTAGGGAATCTTTTTTTAGATGAATTTTATTTTGTAGGGTGTTTATTTTATTTGCTAGTGCTTGTTGGATGTCTGTGCACCAGGTCTGGTTCTTGGTGCAGGTGTCGGGTGTGGCTATGGGTGACTCAAGTTCCTTTAGTATGGAGAAGAGCTCCTTCATACTTGAGTTGGAGTTGGCAATGCGGATGTTATAGGAATTCCGTTTAGCTAAGCAGATTTCAGCTTTGTAATGACGACTTATATTCATACAGTGAGAACCTCCCCCTCAATTATATTCATACAGTGAGAACCTCCACCTCAATTATATTCATACAGTGATAACCTCCCCCTGCATTATATTCATACAGTGAGAACCTCCCCCTCAATTATATTCATACAGTGAGAACCTCCCCCTGCATTATATTCATACTGTGAGAACCTCCCCCTCCATTATATTCATACAGTGAGAACCTCCCAACTCCATTATATTCATACAGTGAGAACCTCCCCCTGCATTATATTCATACAGTGAGAACCTCCCCCTCAATTATATTCATACAGTGAGAACCTCCCCCTGCATTATATTCATACAGTGAGAACCTCCCAACTCCATTATATTCATACAGTGAGAACCTCCCCCTCAATTATATTCATACATTGAGAACCTCCCCTTCCATTATATTCATACAGTGAGCACCTCCCCTGCATTATATTCATACAGTGAGAACCTCCCCCTCAATTATATTCATACAGTGAGAACCTCCCCCTGCATTATATTCATACAGTGAGAACCTCCCCCTCCATTATATTCATACAGTGAGAACCTCCCCCTCAATTATATTCATACAGTGAGAACCTCCCCCTGCATTATATTCATACAGTGAGAACCTCCCCCTCCATTATATTCATACAGTGAGAACCTCCCCCTCAATTATATTCATACAGTGAGAACCTCCCCCTGCATTATATTCATACAGTGAGAACCTCCCCCTCAATTATATTCATACAGTGAGAACCTCCCCCTGCATTATATTCATACAGTGAGAACCTCCCCCTCCATTATATTCATACAGTGAGAACCTCCCCCTCATTATATTCATACAGTGAGAACCTCCCCCTGCATTATATTCATACAGTGAGAACCTCCCCTCCATTATATTCATACAGTGAGAACTCCCCCTCAATTATATTCATACAGTGAGAACTCCCCCTGCATTATATTCATACAGTGAGAACCTCCCCCTCCATTATATTCATACAGTGAGAACCTCCCCTCATTTATATTCATACAGTGAGAACCTCCCCCTCCATTATATTCATACAGTGAGAACCTCCCCTCATTATATTCATACAGTGAGAACCTCCCCCTGCATTATATTCATACAGTGAGAACCTCCCCCTCCATTATATTCATACAGTGAGAACCTCCCCTCCATTATATTCATACAGTGAGAACCTCCCCTCCATTATATTCATACAGTGAGAACCTCCCCTCCAATTATATTCATACAGTGAGAACCTCCCCTCAATTATATTCATACAGTGAGAACCTCCCCCTCCATTATATTCATACAGTGAGAACCTCCCCCTCCATTATATTCATACAGTGAGAACCTCCCCCTCCATTATATTCATACAGTGAGAACCTCCCCCTCCATTATATTCATACAGTGAGAACCTCCCCCTCAATTATATTCATACAGTGAGAACCTCCCCCTGCATTATATTCATACAGTGAGAACCTCCCCCTCAATTATATTCATACAGTGAGAACCTCCCCCTGCATTATATTCATACAGTGAGAACCTCCCCCTCAATTATATTCATACAGTGAGAACCTCCCAACTCCATTATATTCATACAGTGAGAACCTCCCCCTCCATTATATTCATACAGTGAGAACCTCCCACTCCATTATATTCATACAGTGAGAACCTCCCCTCAATTATATTCATACAGTGAGAACCTCCCCTCCATTATATTCATACAGTGAGAACCTCCCAACTCCATTATATTCATACAGTGAGAACCTCCCCTCCATTATATTCATACAGTGAGAACCTCCCCCTCATTATATTCATACAGTGAGAACCTCCCCCTCAATTATATTCATACAGTGAGAACCTCCCACTCCATTATATTCATACAGTGAGAACCTCCCCTCCATTATATTCATACAGTAGACCTCCCAACCCATTATATTCATACAGTGAGAACCTCCCCTCCATTATATTCATACAGTGAGAACCTCCCCCTCCATTATATTCATACAGTGAGAACCTCCCACTCCATTATATTCATACAGTGAGAACCTCCCCCTCCATTATATTCATACAGTGAGAACCTCCCCCTCATTATATTCATACAGTGAGAACCTCCCAACTCCATTATATTCATACAGTGAGAACCTCCCCTCAATTATATTCATACAGTGAGAACCTCCCCTCATTATATTCATACAGTGAGAACCTCCCCCTCCATTATATTCATACAGTGAGAACCTCCCCCTCCATTATATTCATACAGTGAGAACCTCCCCTCCATTATATTCATTACAGTACTCCACCTCCATTATATTCATACAGTGAGAACCTCCCCCTCAATTATATTCATACAGTGAGAACCTCCCCCTCATTATATTCATACAGTGAGAACCTCCCCCTCCATTATATTCATACAGTGAGAACCTCCCCCTCATTATATTCATACAGTGAGAACCTCCCCTCAATTATATTCATACAATGAGAACCTCCCACTCCATTATATTCATACAGTGAGAACCTCCCCCTCCATATATATTCATACAGTGAGAACCTCCCAACTCCATTATATTCATACAGTGAGAACCTCCCCCTCAAATATATTCATACAGTGAAAACCTCCCCCTGCATTATATTCATACAGTGAGAACCTCCCCCTCAATTATATTCATACAGTGAGAACCTCCCCCTCCATTATATTCATACAGTGAGAACCTCCCAACTCCATTATATTCATACATTGAGAACCTCCCCCTCCATTATATTCATACAGTGAGAACCTCCCAACGCCATTATATTCATACAGTGAGAACCTCCCCCTCAATTATATTCATACAGTGAGAACCCCCCCTGCATTATATTTCATACAGTGAGAACCTCCCCTCCATTATATTCATACAGTGAGAACCTCCCCCTCATTATATTCATACAGTGAGAACCTCCCCTCCATTATATTCATACAGTGAGAACCTCCCAACTCCATTATATTCATACAGTGAGAACCTCCCCCTCATTATATTCATACAGTGAGAACCTCCCAACTCCATTATATTTATACAGTGAGAACCTCCCCCTCATTATATTCATACAGTGAGAACCTCCACCTCCATTATATTCATACAGTGAGAACCTCCCCTCATTATATTTCATACAGTGAGAACCTCCCCCTCCATTATATTCATACAGTGAGAACCTCCCCCTCCATTATATTCATACAGTGAGAACCTCCCCTCAATTATATTCATACAGTAGAACCTCCCCCGTCATTATATTCATACAGTGAGAACCTCCCCTCAATTATATTCATACAGTGAGAACCTCCCACTCCATTATATTCATACAGTGAGAACCTCCCCCTCCATTATATTCATACAGTGAGAACCTCCCCTCCATTATATTCATACAGTGAGAACCTCCCCTCAATTATATTCATACAGTGAGAACCTCCCAACTCCATTATATTCATACAGTGAGAACCTCCCCCTCCATTATATTCATACAGTGAGAACCTCCCAACTCCATTATATTCATACAGTGAGAACCTCCCCCTCCATTATATTCATACAGTGAGAACCTCCCCCTGCATTATATTCATACAGTGAGAACCTCCCCCTCAATTATATTCATACAGTGAGAACCTCCCCTCCATTATATTCATACAGTGAGAACCTCCAACTCCATTATTATTCATACAGTGAGAACCTCCCCTCCATTATATTCATACAGTGAGAACCTCCCACTCCATTATATTCATACAGTGAGAACCTCCCCCTCAATTATATTCATACAGTGAGAACCTCCCCCTCCATTATATTCATACAGTGAGAACCTCCCCCTCCATTATATTCATACAGTGAGAACCTCCCCTCCATTATATTCATACAGTGAGAACCTCCCCCTCAATTATATTCATACAGTGAGAACCTCCCAACTCCATTATATTCATACAGTGAGAACCTCCCCCTCCATTATATTCATACAGTGAGAACCTCCCCTCCATTATATTCATACAGTGAGAACCTCCCCTCAATTATATTCATACAGTGAGAACCTCCCCCTGCATTATATTCCATACAGTGAGAACCTCCCCCTCCATTATATTCATACAGTGAGAACCTCCCCCTCCATTATATTCATACAGTGAGAACCTCCCACTCCATTATATTCATACAGTGAGAACCTCCCCTCCATTATATTCATACAGTGAGAACCTCCCACTCCATTATATTCATACAGTGAGAACCTCCCCCTCATTATATTCATACAGTGAGAACCTCCCCCTCCATTATATTCATACAGTGAGAACCTCCCCCTCCATTATATTCATACAGTGAGAACCTCCCCCTCATTATATTCATACAGTGAGAACCTCCCACTCCATTATATTCATACAGTGAGAACCTCCCCCTCCATTATATTCATACAGTGAGAACCTCCACTCCATTATATTCATACAGTGAGAACCTCCCCCTCATTATATTCATACAGTGAGAACCTCCAACTCCATTATATTCATACAGTGAGAACCTCCCCCTCCATTATATTCATACAGTGAGAACCTCCCCTCATTATATTCATACAGTGAGAACCTCCCACTCATTATATTTCATACAGTGAGAACCTCCCCCTCCATTATATTCATACAGTGAGAACCTCCACCTCCATTATATTCATACAGTGAGAACCTCCCCCTCAATTATATTCATACAGTGAGAACCTCCCAACTCCATTATATTCATACAATGAGAACCTCCCCCTCCATTATATTCATACAGTGAGAACCTCCCCCTCAATTATACTCATACAGTGAGAACCTCCCCCCTGCATTATATTCATACAGTGAGAACTCCCCCTCAATTATATTCATACAGTGAGAACCTCCCAACTCCATTATATTCATACAAGTGAGAACCTCCCCTCCATTATATTCATACAGTGAGAACCTCCCCCTCATTATATTCATACAGTGAGAACCTCCCCTCATTATATTCATACAGTGAGAACCTCCCCCTCAATTATATTCATACAGTGAGAACCTCCCCCTCCATTATATTCATACAATGAGAACCTCCCAACTCCATTATATTCATACAGTGAGAACCTCCCCCTCCATTATATTCATACAGTATATTCATACAGTGAGAACCTCCCCCTCAATTATATTCATACAGTGAGAACCTCCCCCTGCATTATATTCATACAGTGAGAACCTTCCCCTCAATTATATTCATACAGTGAGAACCTCCCCCTGCATTATATTCATACAGTGAGAACCTCCCCCTCCATTATATTCATACAGTGAGAACCTCCCAACTCCATTATATTCATACAGTGAGAACCTCCCCCTTAATTATATTCATACAGTGAGAACCTCCACCTCAATTATATTCATACAGTGAGAACCTCCCCCTGCCATTATATTCATACAGTGAGAACCTCCCCTCAATTATATCATACAGTGAGAACCTCCCCCTGCATTATATTCATACAGTGAGAACCTCCCCTCCATTATATTCATACAGTGAGAACCTCCCACTTCATTATATTCATACAGTGAGAACCTCCCCCTGCATTATATTCATACAGTGAGAACCTCCCCCTCAATTATATTCATACAGTGAGAACCTCCCCCTGCATTATATTCATACAGTGAGAACCTCCCACTCCATTATATTCATACAGTGAGAACCTCCCCCTCAATTATATTCATACAGTGAGAACCTCCCCCTCCATTATATTCATACAGTGAGCAACCCCTCCCTGCATTATATTCATACAGTGAGAACCTCACCCTCAATTATATTCATACAGTGAGAACCTCCCCCTCAATTATATTCATACAGTGAGAACCTCCCCCTCCATTATATTCATACAGTGAGAACCTCCCCCTCCATTATATTCATACAGTGAGAACCTCCCCCTGCATTATATTCATACAGTGAGAACCTCCCCCTGCATTATATTCATACAGTGAGAACCTCCCCCTCAATTATATTCATACAGTGAGAACCTCCCCCTGCATTATATTCATACAGTGAGAACCTCCCCCTCAATTATATTCATACAGTGAGAACCTCCCCCTGCATTATATTCATACAGTGAGAACCTCCCCCTCCATTATATTCATACAGTGAGAACCTCCCCCTGCATTATATTCATACAGTGAGAACCTCCCCCTGCATTATATTCATACAGTGAGAACCTCCCCCTCCATTATATTCATACAGTGAGAACCTCCCCCTCATTATATTCATACAGTGAGAACCTCCCCCTCCATTATATTCATACAGTGAGAACCTCCCCCTCCATTATATTCATACAGTGAGAACCTCCCCTGCATTATATTCATACAGTGAGAACCTCCCCTGCATTATATTCATACAGTGAGAACCTCCCCCTCAATTATATTCATACAGTGAGAACCTCCCCCTGCATTATATTCATACAGTGAGAACCTCCCCCTGCATTATATTCATACAGTGAGAACCTCCCCCTGCATTATATTCATACAGTGAGAACCTCCCCCTCCATTATATTCATACAATGAGAACCTCCCCCTCAATTATATTCATACAATGAGAACCTCCGCTCCATTATATTCATACAGTGAGAACCTCCCCCTCAATTATATTCATACAGTGAGAACCTCCCCCTGCCATTATATTCATACAGTGAGAACCTCCCCCTCCATTATATTCATACAGTGAGAACCTCCAACTCCATTATATTCATACAGTGAGAACCTCCCCTCAATTATATTCATACAGTGAGAACCTCCCCCTCAATTATATTCATACAGTGAGAACCTCCCCTGCATTATATTCATAACAGTGAGAATCTCCCCTCAATTATATTCATACAGTGAGAACCTCCCCCTGCATTATATTCATACAGTGAGAACCTCCCCCTCCATTATATTCATACAGTGAGAACCTCCCAACTCCATTATATTCATACAGTGAGAACCTCCCCCTGCATTATATTCATACAGTGAGAACCTCCCCCTCAATTATATTCATACAGTGAGAACCTCCCCCTGCATTATATTCATACAGTGAGAACCTCCCACTCCATTATATTCATACAGTGAGAACCTCCCCTCAATTATATTCATACATTGAGAACCTCCCCTTCCATTATATTCATACAGTGAGAACCTCCCCCTGCATTATATTCATACAGTGAGAACCTCCCCCTCAATTATATTCATACAGTGAGAACCTCCCCTGCATTATATTCATACAGTGAGAACCTCCCCCTCCATTATATTCATACAGTGAGAACCTC
Source organism: Ambystoma mexicanum (assembly GCA_002915635.3). Taxonomy (NCBI): domain Eukaryota; kingdom Metazoa; phylum Chordata; class Amphibia; order Caudata; family Ambystomatidae; genus Ambystoma; species Ambystoma mexicanum. The sequence continues at coordinate 81,662,694 of CM010933.2, read as the reverse complement.
CCCCTCCATTATATTCATACAGTGAGAACCTCCCCCTCAATTATATTCATACAGTGAGAACCTCCCCTCCATTATATTCATACAGTGAGAACCTCCCCTCAATTAATTCATACAGTGAGAACCTCCCCCTGCATTATATTCATACAATGAGAACCTCCCCCTCAATTATATTCATACAGTGAGAACCTCCGCTGCATTATATTCATACAGTGAGAACCTCCCCCTCAATTATATTCATACAGTGAGAACCTCCCCCTGCATTATATTCATACAGTGAGAACCTCCCCCTGCATTATATTCATACAGTGAGAACCTCCCCCTCCATTATATTCATACAGTGAGAACCTCCCCCTGCATTATATTCATACAGTGAGAACCTCCCCCTGCATTATATTCATACAGTGAGAACCTCCCCCTCCATTATATTCATACAGTGAGAACCTCCCCCTGCATTATATTCATACAGTGAGAACCTCCCCCTCAATTATATTCATACAGTGAGAACCTCCCCCTGCATTATATTCATACAGTGAGAACCTCCCCCTGCATTATATTCATACAGTGAGAACCTCCCCCTCCATTATATTCATACAGTGAGAACCTCCCCCTCCATTATATTCATACAGTGAGAACCTCCCAACTCCATTATATTCATACAGTGAGAACCTCCCCCTCCATTATATTCATACAGTGAGAACCTTCCCCTCCATTATATTCATACAGTGAGAACCTCCCCCTGAATTATATTCATACAATGAGAACCTCCCCTCCATTATATTCATACAGTGAGAACCTCCCCTGCATTATATTCATACAGTGAGAACCTCCCCCTCCATTATATTCATACAGTGAGAACCTCCCACTCCATTATTTTCATACAGTGAGAACCTCCCCCTCAATTATATTCATACAGTGAGAACCTCCCCCTGCATTATATTCATACAGTGAGAACCTCTCCCTCAATTATATTCATACAGTGAGAACCTCCCCCTGCATTATATTCATACAGTGAGAACCTTCCCCTCAATTATATTCATACAGTGAGAACCTCCCAACTCCATTATATTCATACAGTGAGAACCTCCCCCTCCATTATATTCATACAGTGAGAACCTCCCAACTCCATTATATTCATACAGTGAGAACCTCCCCCTCAATTATATTCATACAGTGAGAACCTCCCACTGCATTATATTCATACAATGAGAACCTCCCAACTCCATTATATTCATACAGTGAGAACCTCCCAACTCCATTATATTCATACAGTGAGAACCTCCCCCTCAATTATATTCATACAGTGAGAACCTCCCCCTGCATTATATTCATACAGTGAGAACCTCTCCCTCAATTATATTCATACAGTGAGAACCTCCCCCTGCATTATATTCATACAGTGAGAACCTTCCCCTCAATTATATTCATACAGTGAGAACCTCCCAACGCCATTATATTCATACAGTGAGAACCTCCCCCTCCATTATATTCATACAGTGAGAACCTCCCAACTCCATTATATTCATACAGTGAGAACCTCCCCCTCAATTATATTCATACAATGAGAACCACCCCCTGCATTATATTCATACAGTGAGAACCTCCCAACTCCATTATATTCTTTCAGTGAGAACCTCCCCCTCATTATATTCATACAGTGAGAACCTCCCAACTCCATTATATTCATACAGTGAGAACCTCCCCCTCATTATATTCATACAGTGAGAACCTCCCAACTCCATTATATTCATACAGTGAGAACCTCCCAACTCCATTATATTCATACAATGAGAACCTCCGCCTCCATTATATCCATACAGTGAGAACCTCCCCCTCAATTATACTCATACAGTGAGAACCTCCCCCTGCATTATATTCATACAGTGAGAACCTCCCCCTCAACTATATTCATACAGTGAGAACCTCCCAACTCCATTATATTCATACAATGAGAACCTCCGCCTCCATTATATTCATACAGTGAGAGCCTCCCCCTCAATTATATTCATACAGTGAGAACCTCCCCCTGCATTATATTCATACAGTGAGAACCTCCCCCTCCATTATATTCATACAGTGAGAACCTCCCCCTCCATTATATTCATACAGTGAGAACCTCCCCCTGCATTATATTCATACAGTGAGAACCTCCCCCTCAATTATATTCATACAGTGAGAACCTCCCCCTGCATTATATTCATACAGTGAGAACCTCCCCCTCCATTATATTCATACAGTGAGAACCTCCCCCTGCATTATATTCATACAGTGAGAACCTCCCCCTGCATTATATTCATACAGTGAGAACCTCCCCCTCCATTATATTCATACAGTGAGAACCTCCCCCTCAATTATATTCATACAGTGAGAACCTCCCCCTGCATTATATTCATACAGTGAGAACCTCCCCCTCCATTATATTCATACAGTGAGAACCTCCCCCTGCATTATATTCATACAGTGAGAACCTCCCCCTCAATTATATTCATACAGTGAGAACCTCCCCCTGCATCATATTCATACAGTGAGAACCTCCCCCTGCATTATGTTCATACAGTGAGAACCTCCCCCTCCATTATATTCATACAGTGACAACCTCCCCCTCCATTATGTTCATACAGTGAGAACCTCCCAACTCCATTATATTCATACAGTGAGAACCTCCCCCTCCATTATATTCATACAGTGAGAACCTCCCCCTCCATTATATTCATACAGTGAGAACCTCCCCCTCAATTATATTCATACAGTGAGAACCTCCCCTGCATTATATTCATACAGTGAGAACCTCCCCCTCAATTATATTCATACAGTGAGAACCTCCCCCTCCATTATATTCATACAGTGAGAACCTCCCAACTCCATTATATTCATACAGTGAGAACCTCCACCTCCATTATATTCATACAGTGAGAACCTCCCAACTCCATTATATTCATACAGTGAGAACCTCCCCCTGAATTATATTCATACAATGAGAACCTCCGCCTCCATTATATTCATACAGTGAGAACCTCCCCCTGCATTATATTAATACAGTGAGAACCTCCCCCTCCATTATATTCATACAGTGAGAACCTCCCAACTCCATTATTTTCATACAGTGAGAACCTCCCCCTCAATTATATTCATACAGTGAGAACCTCCCCCTGCATTATATTCATACAGTGAGAACCTCCCCCTCAATTATATTCATACAGTGAGAACCTCCCCCTGCATTATATTCATACAGTGAGAACCTTCCACTCAATTATATTCATACAGTGAGAACCTCCCAACTCCATTATATTCATACAGTGAGAACCTCCCCCTCCATTATATTCATACAGTGAGAACCTCCCAACTCCATTATATTCATACAGTGAGAACCTCCCCCTCAATTATATTCATACAGTGAGAACCTCCCCCTCAATTATATTCATACAGTGAGAACCTCCCCCTGCATTATATTCATACAGTGAGAACCTCCCCCTCCATTATATTCATACAGTGAGAACCTCCCCCTGCATTATATTCATACTGTGAGCACCTCCCCCTACATTTTATTCATACAGTGAGAACCTCCCAACTCCATTATATTCATACAGTGAGAACCTCCCCCTGCATTATATTCATACAGTGAGAACCTCCCCCTCAATTATATTCATACAGTGAGAACCTCCCCCTGCATTACATTCATACAGTGAGAACATCGCAACTCCATTATATTCATACAGTGAGAACCTCCCCCTCAATTATATTCATACAGTGAGAACCTCCCCCTCAATTATATTCATACAGTGAGAACCTCCCCCTCCATTATATTCATACAGTGAGAACCTCCCCCTGCATTATATTCATACAATGAGAACCTCCCCCTCAATTATATTCATACAGTGAGAACCTCCCCCTCCATTATATTCATACAGTGAGAACCTCCCCCTCCATTATATTCATACAGTGAGAACCTCCCCCTCCATTATATTCATACAGTGAGAACCTCCCCCTGCATTATATTCATACAGTGAGAACCTCCCCCTCCATTATATTCATACAGTGAGAACCTCCCCTCAATTATATTCATACAGTGAGAACCTCCCCTGCATTATATTCATACAGTGAGAACCTCCCCTCAATTATATTCATACAGTGAGAACTCCCCCTGCATTATATTCATACAGTGAGAACCTCCCCCTCCATTATATTCATACAGTGAGAACCTCCCCCTCCATTATATTCATACTGTGAGAACCTCCCCCTCAATTATATTCATACAGTGAGAACCTCCCCCTGCATTATATTTCATACAGTGAGAACCTCCCCCTCCATTATATTTCATACAGTGAGAACCTCCCCCTGCATTATATTCATACAGTGAGAACTCCCCCTGCATTATATTCATACAGTGATAACCTCCCCTCCATTATATTCATACAGTGAGAACCTCCCCCTGCATTATATTCATACAGTGAGAACCTCCCCCTCCATTATATTCATACAGTGAGAACCTCCCCCTGCATTATATTCATACAGTGAGAACCTCCCCCTCCATTATATTCATACAGTGAGAACCTCCCCCTCATTATATTCTTACAGTGAGAACCTCCCCCTGCATTATATTCATACAGTGAGAACCTCCCCCTCCATTATATTCATAGTGAGAACCTCCATTCATACACTGTGAATTTTATTTAACAAAAAGAGAAGGTCACTTTCCATTAAACTTTAAAATCTACAAACATTGTTAATCCCTGTCCCCCGCTAGCATCACACACCAGTAGTGCCCACCTGGCAACCCCCGCACCTGGGGACTGTTCTGCATCCCTACCTTCCCCCTACCAGCCCTTGACACCTGATGTCCGCACTTACCCATGCACTTGCCACATGCTGGCCGTTATTATCTATTTCCATGTACTGCACTGTCCCTTCCCCCTTCCCACGCACATTAGCACGATCTTAATGACACGTGGCCTAGTAGGATCGTTGTCGGTCTCCCCTTGTTCCCCCACTGCCTCGCCACGCCTTGAAACACTTGTGTATAGGCGCGTTATAAATGCCATATCATATCATATCAATGTCAACATTGAGACGTAACATAACAACATGCAAAAGAGCCAACATGAACTCTAAGCATAACATAAAAATACATTGCACATTAATCCTCTTCTTTTGGATTATACTAACTAATCCATACATTCTCGTCTAGTCTATTTACGCACCCTATTAAGTCTTGCATGACCGTAAAAAAATAAAAACCCAATAGCGTGTAATCCCTAATTCACTCCAGGGATGCACACAAGATTTTAGGAGGGTTGGTCAGATGCAGACAATATGACCTTAGCGGACATGTACCAGAGGGGCGAACCACTAACATATGAGGAATGTAAATGATAATTCGGCATTGGGGAAAAGGAGAGATACAGGTATACACAAATCAGACATTGGATTTCTCATCCGATGGTGAAGAGGGCGGGCATTAGAACCCTGATAGGTCTAGAACTCACAATACAGGAAGGGTGCACAGTGCGAGGGTTCTCGCGTATCTACAAGCTTCTGGACAAGGCTCAAGTAGGAGATAAACTCCCCTATAAAACAAAAAGGGAGAACGATGTAGGTGAAACGATCACTGAAGAAGAGTGGGGGCAGATATGGACTAGGGCGCATAAGTCCTCAAAATGCACCGCGATCAAGGAAGCAGCATGCAAACTGTGTTACCGGTGGTATATACCTCCCTACCGCCTACATAAGATCAACCCTAAATACCCCCCGGACTGCTGGAGGAAATATGGGGGAAAAGGAGACCTCTACCATATGTGGTGGACTTGTCCAAAAGCGGAGCTATTCTGGAAGGAGGTGCAGGGCCATATAAACAAAATGACAGGAGTGTCCCTGCCATACGACCCAAAGGTTATATTGCTGGGAACAGTGGTTGAGAACACATACGCAGCATCAGGGAACAGCGCAGCGCTTATCACACATCTATTGTCGGCAGTCAGAATAACACTATCACAGGGATGGAAAACTGAACTGGGTCCGATAATTGCTTGGTGGTGGGTAAAAATATGGGGGACAATGGAAATGGAAAAAATATGCGCCCTCAAATCTGGCAGATACTTAAGATTCCTGGCTATATGGGACCCTTTTAGAGAATTTGTGAAAGACAGAGAAGCTTACTTCTACAGACCCGAGATTCTTAGGAAAGCCCACGTCTGCTGAAATTCTGGGGATAAAGGAAAACAATTGACGACAGGAAACAGCTGCAAGCTCCGCTCAAAGGACGGACTCCAAAACGAGCAAGTTGAGGGATGGGGGAGGGGGATTGTTGGGGGATAGGGGTTTTGGGTTAAGAACGTTAATCAAAACCGCAGAACCTGCAGAGTCATCGTGAATTGTACTAATGTGAAGAAAACGTACTATGTAATGTATGCGATTTCAAGAATAAGCCTTTAATTGTTGTTCTCTGTATACCTCTGCAGAATAAATAAACCTTGTTAAAAAAAAAAACTCCCTACAAACAGACCACACCCACAAGAGGTTAGAAGCAAATATGCCCCAGTGGCTCATGAATAGAAATTCTAACTAAGATAATCCTGCAAACGTTAGCCAAAGAACCTTTCTCATAACTCCTGTACTTGACTCTACCACACTTAAACCGTATAACAGTAACTTTCACCCCAGGCAACATTGAGATAATAACAAACAAGCTTTGGTTTGGCTGCCCTGGCCCTGTCAAACGTCACCAGTAGGTTCAAGCAACAGAATTTCTGTTAGTCATGTTGCATCAGCAAAATAATTACCCACACTGTGAAACCCAATGGTCAGCTGAAATATTTCATATTGAGTGAAAGTAAGCGTGCTCATTGGATGTATAACCTCATCCAATGCTCCTATTCATTGTACCTATGTCACACAAGTGCTTTGAAGCATTATCCTTGCAAGGTAATGTAGCATAATACTCAAATATATATTTGCCCTCTAAGGATAATGGAGTAGGCAAATGGCATGCGCAGCGTCTCCTACTTTAGAGTTGCTAACATTAGCCTACGAGTGGAGAGCAACATTGCAATATCATTTACTTGTTCTGAAAGGGATAATGCAGGGTGGCAGAAATTCAAGTGTCAAGCTACCCGCCAGTCATCAGAAGGTCACTTGCCACCTCAATTCTATACATTCACACTACACACCATTTCTCACCCATCAAAAGTCAAATATCACTAGCCCATGGCTAGTGGCCAGTGCAAATTTTGCACCCTGGATAATGGGTATGGACAATGCCTGGCATTAATCGTACATAGGTTTAGGGAAACGGCAACTCAAACAGCAAGAATGCCTTTCACACAATCTGCATCCTTTCCAAGTTTCCAGAGTTCCAGTGGGCATAAACCTTAACAAATGATATGGTAATTCTCTGCTATACAAAAACGTGTTTACTCTGCACTTGTATAATCCTATCTAACAATATTAGGATGGCATATGTTGCAAACAATCTTGTATCACTGCAAAATAATTGTGTACATGCAGATTCATTACATTTTCTGAAGTTGCCCATATCATGTGTGGCTTTGAATGTTTTGCTTGCAAAGTATTTTGCATATGGAAACATTGCAGTGAGTGTTTTACTGTTATATTCCCATGCTTGTAACAGAGCCATGTCAACTAGTATTGGAGGCTATCACAGGAGACTGGGGAAGGGTACGGGGATGGGCACAGGAGAACAATCCCTGGGGGTGAAGAACAAATCATCAACTTTCGAAAACCAAGGAAGGCATTTTGGCAGTACAGTGCAGTGAAGGACATGTTTGTTTGCTAAAGGATAGGAAACTCTAGTAAGAGTTTAGGAAACTGCACCTTGTGTGTCTTTCTATGCTCAGCTGCTGAGGGCTTTCCAATATAATCACTGTGTGTAGTGTGTCTAGCGTCACCATGTATCTTGTTTAACTGATAACAGGGAATTGCATAAGAGGGATCCTTAGTTACAGAAGAAGCCGCTCAATCTGTTGCACCTCTGAGTATCGCTGCTATTAACTTAAAAGGCAAACATATGGAAATGTCTTCAATGGGGCTCCATAAGATACCTCAGTATTGTTGAATTTTGTGTAAACTGTGGTGAGGAACAGTGGGCAAAACTATAGGCTCTATTATGTGTCATGTCGCTTCCTCTGTCAATGTTGCAAGCAGGGCTCTAATATTTTACTTCCTACTTGGAATAGGATTTGTTGGGAGTACAAAAGTAATTAGCTTTGGCAATAGTGATACTTCAGGCTTAATAAGAGAGGTTATTTCCCCTTAAAACCACTCTTGGCAACGAGTAGTAATATTATAAGAATTCCTTCTTTTGCCACTGCTCTGATGGTCACTGGTTCTAAATATCAATCAAAGTTTGTGGGTTGAAGCAGAGGGCAGTCTCCTATATGTTACCTGGTCCCTAAACTTCTGGTGGCACACGCTCCTCACTCACTGGCTTCAACCAAAACTTGTTCGCAAAGAGAGGACGTGCAAACAATCCTTCTCTTGTAACGCACTCACCTTATGGAACTCGATCCTGATGGCGGCTCGGAATGCCCCCACAATTCTCCAATTTAATAAAATGTGGCTCTTTCAACAACACCTAGCCAATGACTAATTTGAATGGATGCACAGACCTCACAGTACGGCAGCACAAATGCTGGCTACGCACATTCTGTACAGCATTCCACTGCTCTCGAGCTAGGTACACGCTTTAAAAAATACCAAAAATGGTTTCCCATTTATGTTGTGTCAAGGAGGGTCCAATTTGCCAGAATTGCATAAAATCAATATCCAATAATGGAGTACTCAAAGTGCAGGGTAGAACCCAGCTTTATTGAAAACACAGAATAATGGCCGGGAAAGCATACAAGTAGGTCATAGTCAGTTCAGTGAGTGTGAGTGTTTTTTAAGCTAGCTACATGTCAGAAATAATGTCATACTACAATATTGATTGCAAAACCTGTCAACATTTAGGATTGGTTGACATTGTAAGCTGCATATACAGTCTATAGGGGTTAGTTCTCTGATTGGGTTAGACATATCTGATGGCTGCAACTGGGTCCAGCCCCGTGAAGATGCTACTTTAATTACATCATTAGAGCTATTCCTCAGTTGTTGGCTCTGTTCATTATAGATGGTGCGGCAAGAGGGATTGTTATTGTTTGGCCATTTACCCACTAACCTTGGACACCTTAACGAGACATCAAGATATAATAGAGACATATGGTGGGAAGAGAGAAGTCCATGGTCTGCAATAATTCCAATTAACAGTGCACCCCATAATTCCCAGGCCATGTGCCCTATCTGCTTCCTTTGTATTTTGGCCCAGTGTGTCATTAGGTGTCTGTGTGTGTACTATCAAGTTCGGCAGGTGTCTTATCTGTATTTGGATGACAATGAATAACTAATGTTCTTCATGTCTTAACCACGTGTTTGGGGACCGTGTTTGATAATTATTTTCTTACTATTTAATGAGATTTTACCTAATTCTAACGTGCATGTTGTATTCCTTGTGACCACATGGGACACCCTTCATCTATTCTCTATGGTGTCTTTTGTCATACTATTCTCGTGCACTTGAACAACAATAGCTGTCTGTGCTCCTATTTGTTCGATTAACTGGGAAGCTACTGCCATGCGTCCTGGCAATTGTTATCTCATCTCTGCATTCTCCATGCCCACTACTCCCTTATGCACGTCTGATCTTGGTGTGTGCTACGGACTGCGGTCTGGGCAGCTTCTAAGCTTCTGAAATAAATGTGTTTTTCTGTATTTAGAATCTCCTCTGAGGCCTTGCTATCTTCTAAGCCTGCTGTGGCCTCTCTGCTAAGAAAATGGCTGTACTCTTGTGATTCTTGCCGCCATTCGTGCCTGGTAATGTTGTATTTGTCTTGTGCGTCTGCCATGTGTTCAATTCTCTGCCTGTGTATTCTGCATCTAACCTGCCTAAAATGTCACCTGCCCTATCAGTGCAGTGAGTCTCTCTTTTGGTTTCATGGAATCATCCTCCCTTCTATGCTATAGACAGCACACTACTTGTGCTTTCTGCTGTCTAATATTGATCCCTACTAGTGTTGCACAACCTAAAATACTTCTTTATGGCAGAAGCATATACAATGATTGTTTAAAACATTGTTTCTTTGAATCTGTCTTAGTTTGTCTCATCTTTCACCCCTAGACTCATGGGGCAGTTGGGCTGTCTCAGCTGGTATATTTCTCACCTGGATGGTACTGGCGAGAGCAGGGGCAGGAAGCGGTACTTGCATACACATCTGACTAGGCGCAGGAGGTGTGTCCTGCATATTCATCTGCCCCATTTGGGCACATTTTCCTACTCTTAGGTGGTAACATGGGTGGTGTGTATGACCCTTGTCTATAAGGCTGGCATTGAGTAGGTTTTGTCGCAGCTCTGTTCACAGGACAATGTAAGGTAGGATAGTAAGCAGAGGCACAGGAAATCTAATCATCCTATTCCGTGGTGCAGTTATTCTGATGCATTTACCGTCCTTACACACAATATGAGAGGCAGGTTCTCCTGGCCCTTTAAGTTAGGTACGACATCAAAGTGGCATGTGAACTCCTATTGCCATGTTTTCTGACACATTTCTTTTAGTGGCCATTATTCCATCTGCACATATAGTCTCCTGTTTGAATATTTTGCTAGCCATATCAGGTTCGATGAGCGATATATGTTTTTTGAAATACACATTTTTTTTTTTCCAGCGGCATAAATCCCTTTCTGCACTGTCTCTGAGCAGTGCCAACAAATGAATAGCCACAACTCAACCTATTGTTTATACGGAGCATGCAATGCTTCTTTGTGCATCCACATATTTACAGGAGTTTAGGAACATAGTCTTGACGTCTTGAACTGGTTGATGAGCTCTCTTTCTAATCACATGTAACATATTTGATTTTTAAACTATATCTTTGGAAAAAGTTCAGCAATATGCACCTTTTACACTGAGTTAGGATTACTGTGGTTGGAAAGCGGAAATTCCCTTCAAACACCCTTGGGATATGATATCTCACTAGCTACGCATGTCCACAAAGTGGGGTACCTCATTAGTCAGTTGCGCACATGGAAAATAATGTGCACACACATTTCCGCTCTTAGAAAAAGTAATTAGCGGGAACCTTGTTTAAGTGGGTCTAGTTTGTACACTAATGGGTGCTTGTTTGTACTTGGCATGTTATAGTTCATTGTTGCTTGGTTTGAAGCGTGGTATGGAAATGTTAGTAAGAGCACTTTTTGTGGGGATTTGTGTTGAAGTTATTTACTGTAATATGTGATTGTGGGAATGTTCAGAAGGTTCTATGTTGTTTTATCAGAAATCCTCCTTATGCATACCACCACCCCACTATCTATCCATCTTTCTGTCTATCTATTGTTTTTATTATATATTGATTAAAGTTGAGTAATAGGTTAAAGCTTAACATTGCTATTCACAACATTTATAGATTTTATGATTTCGTGGATGTTAGCTTAACTATTTACATTTCTTTCACACTGATTTCCTCAATTTTAAGGGAGTAGTTTCTATTTTGTATGGGAGTCATGTTGACACATGTTTTTCTAGTCTTAAGGCTTAATGTTGTTTGTATCTTTTTACCTTTAATGTGTTCTTTTGGGATATGCATGATTTGACCGTGGCAAAATTGTTTGCGGAGGAATTGACCATGGTCAATTTCGCAGTGAATGCAATTTTGCAGGGGCCAAATCCGGCAAAACGTTGACCCCATATACATCCCACCATCTCACCCCCCACACTTACCTTTTGTGTCTTAGTTTCCTTCTGACCCTGCAGCGTTGGATTCATCCCTCTTACGCGGGTCGCCGCTTTTGTCTCTTTTTTCCCTTTTTTTTTGTCTCTTTTTTCCCTTTTTTTTCCCTACCCCGCCACCAGTCCTCAGGAAGCGGGGATCATCCACGCCACCCCCCAAGGCAATCACTACCGAACATGGGGAGCGGGGAACACCCCCACAACCTCTGCTCCCCATGTTCGGTATTGATTACCAAATTTGTTCGAATGTAATCAAACAAATGGCAGTGGCCGAATACGAAACTACCATACGATCAATTAAATTCGAACATGTTGGGCAATACCTTCTTTTGATGATCGTTTTGGAATATTACACGAATGAATGACTTTCTCAACATTTTTATGGTAATTTGGTGCGTGCTGTGAGCGCAATGCTTTTCAAGCTTGTTAGGTTTGGTCCAGGAAGGTTGGATTTTGGTGGTTTATGCAGTAATGTGCATGTATACAGGCTGCTCTGCTTGTGCATTAGCATGTCCCTTTGAGTTTTGGTATGTTGCTTTGTAGACTGGTCTTGTTTCTTAACTAGTTCTTTGTTTTATTTGGTGTGATGTTTTTCAACAGGTGCTGTATGCATTTTCTTTTCTAGTTGCAGTGATTTTCTGTGAATTGTATTGTACTTTTCAAATAAGAACATATCTTGTGGAGCATCTTTATCTGACTGGAATTTATTCATGAAGATTACAGTGGAGTTAGGGCAGCATCCTTTATGTAAAGCGGCTGTTGGAGACATGGTTCCATATCTTTATAATGAATACAAAAGTAACAAAAACTTTTTCAGTGGAATAAAAAAAAAGTTGCATTTATTTCTCTTTTTAAAATTTGGGGGGTCCCTTCCAAGCCCCCTTTTTCCCCAGCTTTATTACCCACCACCTCAAGCCCCTCACGCTTTTTAATCCCTCGCCCCACCTCCATACATACTTTTAAAGAAAATGTGACATGTTTTTCGTTATTTATGTTTCACTGAAAAAGCTTTTTGTTTTTATTGTTTTCTTTATGAATACTGTATACCGGAGACACTTGTTGACCCATCCCCATCCTTACACAACACGTGGCCAGGCCAGATTCCTGCACCTGGGAAGGAGAGGCCGGAATTCCCAATGTGGGATTTAAGCAGTCCTTTGTTTGGGATCCTGTTGTTTCCTGGGGTGATGCTGAGTTCCCATGTAAGAAGTATGCATTGTGCCACACCTGATCTGCCCCTCCTACTCACAGCCCTCCACCCTTACTCCTACAGCTGCACTGCTTTTTTTGCGTGCATGCTTTTCACTCTTTGCTGCAAGTGATCTCATGTCACGTGGGACAGCTTCCGCAGGCCATGGCCTTTAGCCAACACCGCGTTGCGTGCCGGGACTTGAAGTCCCATCCTGTTAATTGGAATAACTGAACTAAAACCCCAAGGATAGGAAGTGCAGCTGGCAGAAAATCCAGGACTGTATGAATGAGGGAGACATGGCATGGGGCCACTGATAAGATCTGAAGACCCTGGCCTTTTGTGCTGGGTGGGGTCTTAAGAAAACTGGGGTATTTGTAGAGTGCACGTTCACCCCCAGAGGATTATCTTGGCACTACAGACAGATAATAGATGTTTATTTTTACCCAACTCAATGGAACTCATTTTATTAATCTAAGAAGGATGAAGGGCTGAGTGAACCTGCAGGGATGTGAACTTGTGACCATGAGGTCAAACACAAATCAGGGTAGGGGATTAATAAGTCCACTGAGCTAAGGTTATGCATTTAGGCGCCAAAATGTAATATTGAAATACCAAATGAGTTTCTATGTGTGATCTGGGGCAACGCCCTGATGTTATGTAAGTTCTGGGACACAGATTCCTTTGGGATCACCTGCAATACATGCAGCATATTGCATTCTGGGATTTGTAGTATTCTGTTGACAACTACACTAAGACAGAGTGCATCCTTGGACATGTATTCGTCCTGGGGCTTCTGCCCTGGATTGGGCAGAGTGCATGGTGTGAGCAACTTTTTTGTGGGGCATGAGTTTTGAGTGAGGTAGAGTGCATTCTGGGACATGCCTTAATGTTGGACCTATTGCACCGAGCAAGACAGAATATGTTGTGCAATGTGCAGTCTTCTTGGCGCTTCTGCTTCTGGAGGGCTGAGTCCAGCCTTGTGTGGCCTCATCACAAAGGCCAGAAGGATAATACTGGCATGTAACTAGCACGAGAGGATGCATCTGGCATGTGAATGCTGCACCTGGGCCAATGCGCCTATCCCTGTCTCTACGTGCATATAAAACCAATAGAAGGGCATATGAAGCTGCACTGGCCTATTATGGCAGTCCATGGGCATTTCTCATTGGTGGTTTAATGCGCCACGCTTTTTCATTGGTAGTTCAGGGTACCTCCTTCCCCAAAGCACTAAGTGTGGCTTTGCTGGCAGCCCTCATCCTAAGCCGACCACCCCTCCCCCAGGCCACATCTAAAAGTCTTTGGTGGCACTTAAGGGCAGAACTGGGAGGAAGGCAGAGCTGACTTTATGGACTTTAGTTCATAGACCTGCTCGCAGAGACAAGTGCATTATGGGATATGTAGTCATGACAGGGGATTTGGACAGACCTTATACCTGCTTAGGTTATTTTTTTTAATTTTTGTGCCCCTCCACTCTTTGCTTGCGTGGTCCCGATCCCTGTGCCTCCTTCCTACCCATGCTCCCTCCCCTATCATCCTCCCCACCCACTCCCGCCCCCCAGGCCCGTGTATGGCCTGCTACATCCAGGAGTGTGCAGGGGTGTGCAGGGGTGTGCAGGGATGTGCAGGGGTGTGCGTGCAGGGGTGTCAGGGGTATCAGAGGTGTGCAGGGGTGTGCGTGAAGGGGTGTCAAGGGTATCAGGGGTGGCAGGGGTGTGCTGGGGTGTGCAGGGGTGTGCGTGCAGGGTCGTCAGGGGTATCAGGGGTGTGCAGGAGTGTGCAGAGGTATGCACGGGTGTGCAGGGGTGTGCGTGCAGGGGTGTCAGGGGTATCAGGGGTGTGCTGGGGAGAACAGGGGTGTGCAGGGGTGTCAGAGGTGTCAGGGGTGTGCAGGGGTGTGCAGGGGTGTCAGGGGTGTGCTGGGTGTGCAGGGGTGTGCAGGGGTGTGTGAGCAGGGGTGCGCCGGGGTGTGCAGGGGTGTGCAGGGTGTGCAGGGGTGGTAGGAGTGTGCAGGGGTGTGCAGGGGTGTGCAGGGGTGGCAGGGGTGTGCAGGGGTCTGCAGGGGTGTTAAAGGGTGTGCGGGCAGGGGTGTCAAGGGTATGCTGGGGTGTGCCGGGGTGTTCAGGGTATGCAGGGGTGTCAGGAGAGTGCAGGGGTGTGCAGGGGTGTCAGGAGTGTGCAGGGTGTGCAGGGGTGTCAGGGGTGTGCAGGGTGTCAGGGGTGTGCTGGGTGTGCAGGAGTGTGCAGGGGTGTGCATGCAGGGGTGTCAGGGGTGTGCGTGCAGGGGTGTCATCGATGTGCCGGGGTGTGCAGGGGTGTGCAGGGAGGGCAGGGGTGGCAGGAGTGTGCAGGGGTGTGCAGGGGTGGCAGGGGTGTGCTGGGGTGTGCAGGGGTGTGCGAGCTGGGGTGTCAGGGGTATCAGGTGTGTTCAGGAGTGTGCAGGGGTGTTCAGGGGTGTGCGTGCAGGAGTGTCAGGTGTGTGCTGGGGAGTGCAGGGGTATGCAGGGGTGTCAGAGGTGTCAGGGGTGTGCATGGGTGTGCAGGGGTGTCAGGGGTGTGCAGGGGTGTGCGTGCAGGGGTGTCAAGGGTGTTCCGGGGTGGCAGGAGTGAGCAGGGGTGTGCAGGGGTGCCAGGGTTGTGCAGGGGTGTGCTGGGGTGTGCAGGGGTGTTAAAGGGTGTGCGGGCAGGGGTGTCAAGGGTATGCTGGGGTGTGCCGGGGTGTGCAGGGGTGTCAGGAGTGTGCAGGGGTGTGCAGGGTGTGCAGGAGTGTCAGGAGTGTGCTGGGGAGTGCAGGGGTGTGCAGGGGTGTCAGAGGTGTCAGGGGTGTGCATGGGTGTGCAGGGGTGTCAGGGGTGTGCAGGGGTGTGCAGGGGTGTGTGTGCAGGGGTGTCAAGTGTGTTCCGGGGTGTGCAGGGGTGTGCAGGGTGTTCAGGGGTGGCAGGAGTGAGCAGGGGTGTGCAGGGGTGCCAGGTTTGTGCAGGGGTGGGCTGGGGTGTGCAGGGGTGTTAAAGGGTGTGCGGGCAGGGGTGTCAAGGGTATGCTGGGGTGTGCCGGGGTGTGCAGGGTGTGCAGGGGTGTCAGGAGTGTGCAGGGGTGTGCAGGGGTGTCAGGAGTGTGCAGGGTGTGCAGGGGTGCAGGGGTGTGCAGGGGTGTCAGGGGTGTGCTGGGTGTGCAGCGGTGTGCAGGGGTGTGCATGCAGAGGTGTCAGGGGTGTGCGTGCAGGGGTGTCAGGGATGTGCTGGGGTGTGCAGGAGTGTGCAGGGTGTGCAGGGGTGGCAGGAGTGTGCAGGGGTGTGCAGGGGTGACAGGGGTGTGCAGGACTGGTGCTGGTTGTGCAGGGTTGGTCAGGGTTGCAGTGCTGGGTTGTTGCAGGGTGGCACGGGTTGTGCAGGGTTGTGCCAGGGGTGTCAGGGGTATCAGGGGTGTGGCTGGGGAGTGCAGGGGTGTCAGAGCTGTCAGGGGTGTGCAGGGGTGTCAGGGGTGTGCCGGGTGTGCAGGGGTGTGCAGGTGTTCAGGGGTGGCAGGAGTGTGCAGGGGTGTGCAGGGGTGTGCAGGAGTGTGCAGGGTGTGCAGGGGTGTGCAGGGGTGTGCGTGCAGGGGTGTGCAGGGTGTGCTCCGGGGAGTGCAGGGGCGTGCAGGGTGTCAGGGTGTCAGGGGTGTGCAGGTGTCAGGGTGTGTGCAGCAGGGACTGTCCGGGGTGTGCAGGGTGTGCAGGCGTGGCAGGGTGTGCAGGGGTGTGCAGGGGGTCAGGGGTGTGCAGGGGTGTGCAGGGGTGTGCTGGGGTGTGCTGGGGTGTTCAAGGTGTGCGGGCAGGGTGTCAGGGTATGCTGGGGTGTGCAGGGGTGTGCAGGGTGTGCAGGGGTGTCAGGAGGTGTGCAGGGTGTGCAGGGGTGTGCAGGGGTGTCAGGGGTGTGCAGGGTGGCAGGGGTGTGCAGGGGTGCAGGGGTGTGCAGGGGTGCAGGGGTGTGCAGGGGTGCAGGGGTTGGGGGTGTCAGGGATGTGCCGGGGTGTGCAGGGTGTGCAGGGTGTGCAGGGGTGGCAGGAGTGTGCAGGGTGTGCAGGGGTGTGCAGGGGTGTCAGGGTGTGCAAGGGTATCAGGGGTGTGCAGGGGTGTCAGGGGTGTGCAAGGGTATCTGGGGTGTGCAGGGGTGTGCAGGGTGTCAGGAGTGTGCAGGGTGGCAGAGGGTGTCAGGAGTGTGCAGGGTGTGCAGGGTGTCAGGGGTGGCAGGGGTGTCAGGGTGGGCAGGGGTATGCAGGGGTGGCAGGGGTGTCAGGGTGTGCAGGGTGTGTCAGGGGTGTGCAGGGTGTCAGGGGTATAGGGGTGTGCTGGGAGTGCAGGGGTGTGCAGGGTGTCAGGGTGTCAGGGTGTGCAGGGGTGCAGGGGTGTGGGCAGGGGTGTGCTGTGTGTCAGGGTGTGCAGGGGGTGTGCAGGGGGGTGCAGGTGGCAGGTGGCAGGGGTGTGCAGGGGTGTGCTGGAGTGTGCAGGGGTGTAAGGGTGTGCGGCAGGGGTGTCAGGGTATGGGGTGTGCAGGGGTGTCAGGGGGTGTGCAGGGGTGTGCAGGGGTGTGAGGGTGTGCGGGTGTGCAGGGGTATCAGGGGTGTGCAGGTGTGTGCCAGGGTATCAGGGGTGTGCAGGGGTGTCAGTGGTGTGCAAGGGTATCTGGGGTGTGCAGGGGTGTGCAGGGGTGTCAGGAGTGTGCAGGGGTGGCAGAGGTGTCAGGAGTGTGCAGGGGTATCAGGGGTGTGCAGGGGTGTCAGTGGTGGGCAAGGGTATCAGGGGTGTGCAGGGGTGTCAGGGGTGGGCAAGGGTATCAGGGGTGTGCAGGGGTGGGCAAGGGTGCAGGGGTGTGCAGGGGTGTGCAAGGGTATCAGGGGTGTGCAGGGGTGGGCAAGGGTGTCAGGGGTGTGCAGGGGTGGGCAAGGGTGTCAGGTGTGTGCAGGGGTGTGCAAGGATATGCTTTCTTGTGTGGATGCACCTGGGAACGTGAGGCAGTATCTGACATATATGTTGCACTTGGAAATAGGAGGGTGGACTTGGTATAAGTGGCTGTTGGTAGGCATGTATGGCTGCACCTGCCATATGACAGCAGTACCTAGGCATGGGTAGCTGCCCCGGGCATATGGTGACAGTAGCTGGCCATGTGGGACTGCAGGTAGCATTAAACCAAGCCAGAGCGATCATCGCCTTTCTCAATGCATCTTCGACCTGTGCCTGACTCTGCCCCATCCTCAGCGTCCTTTCTGAGCAGAAGAAGGCACCTCACTGGATAAGCCCCGCCCCCTCGCACCTGCGCGCCACTTGCTCGGTGGGCCGCTCCGCCAGACGCTTCGCGGCTGAGAGGCTAATACATATTTTAAATTGCCTATTGCTTTTTAATGACTCTATGGTTTGGCGCCCGGTTAATGAATCCCGGCAAAGACGTGTTGAACGGAATGCTCTAAAAGACAGCTCATTTGCTGCTATAAATATGGGGGGTGGGCGTAGCTAATCTGCTGATTATCCATGTCCTGGGAGTGGGCGTGGGGTAGACGGTACAGGAACGGGGACGGTAGGACCCTAAAGAGGGGGAGTACACAACACAAGAATGTAGCTTGGAGGGTGCTTGAGATCACGTGCCTTACTGGCATCATGCGGAAAGGAGACGTGAGTATGCTCTCATATGGGAATACTGGCATAGATTGGTGCAGCCAGCATGGCAATGTAAGGGCAGAGTCAGCATGCAAATGTTTTTATACTGGCACATAATGTGTGCAAAGGCATCAGGACAAGGTGTCGGGGAAATGCTCCTGTGCACTGTTGGTGACTTGAATCTATTGGATTGTTATCCCACAAAACCAATTGCAAACTGTTTGGCTTTTCTCCTGTTTTTTCAAACAAGTGTTCTGTAAAATGCACCATTTTAACCCATTGTTTAAAAAAGATTCTCGGGGGTGGGAGGGGCACCTCCAAGCCCCTTCGAATCACCCTTGATAAGTTGGGGCTCATGCGCTACGGTTGATCGCAAGAGCAAATTTGGGGGAAATGTTGACGCCCCTCCAAAATGCACCACCGCCCTGCACCTGTTTACTGTGTCTAGACACAGCCTGAACACACTACTGCACTATTTATGTTGTGTGATTTAGTGCAGACACACGTGCAGGATGAGTGTCGCGCCTGAAGACTCCCTGTCTGGAGACGTGGACACGTCATTTAGGGCCTCGTTGAGAGTTTGCCGGTATTATCCCTGCTCATACCAGCAAACCCAGGGCTGAGCCCTCTCCCCACTGATGTTCAGTATGCATGCCAGTGTGTTGACTGATATCATCTGCAGGCTGGTTTGAGCTCCCTCTTTGGATTGGGCTAGAAGCAGCATGTAAGTGGGTGTGTTCTCAAAAAAAATGGTATGCTAAACAGACCCCTTTCATTAAGCTCCATGCCAAAAGCATAGTGTACACCTGTGTCCTGCTGCATCAGCATCCCGGGCTGTAGCTTCTGCTCCCCAGTAGCAGAGAGCAGGTTCAGAGGTCACACTTGCCCTGTTTGACAGCTGCTGTGACAGCAAAGTCACTGGCGTACAGAGGCTGCATTTAAATCTACACCTCTGTTCCAAACCCATAAAAACTATAATAAACAATCACCTGGTGGCAGGATAATGTGGAAATATAAGCCATACCGATGTTTTGGTACGGTGGTTGGTAGTTCACATAAGTAATAACGCCACATCTGATTTGTAGAACACCAGTGGCAACCCTGTGAGCTTGGACCAGCTATGTGAGGCAAGGGGGATGCCAGGCACCCGGCTGTCATGCTGGGAGGAAGTATAACTCTTCCCTGACAGGTCACAACAGGAGGTCTCCTGGAAGCCTGACTTGAAATGGACAAATCGATAACCAAGATCTAGCTCACACTACAGGGTTGCAGACTAGAGAGGCTTTTGAAGTGCATGCTTAGAGAGGGGGGTAGGTTTAGGCCATCAGGCATAGAAGAACACAAGGGAGTGAGTATTCCTCCATCGTGGTTGTATCTGGCTTCTCTTTCTTTCCTGTCTCCTACACTTCCTGCACAAATAAAACATTTTGCGTATGTTGCCAGAAGGTAAAATGACTTCTTACCTTAAGAGGGATTGGACCCCCTAAAGCAGGCTTGCTTTTGTCCAGTGGTGTGTGGCCTTTATGGAAGGGTCTTCCCAATCCTTCCATGATTCGTTTTGGACCGTCAAGACTTCAAGGAGAATTTGTTGGGACCCTTCTGGGAGAGGAGTGGTTTCCAGAGTCCTCGAAGTGGGATATGAAGGCAGGTGTTCATGGCAGAGGGAACCTATGCCATGTGTATGAGCGCGATATAAATAAAATATCATTTCATTTCATGTCCCACCCGTGTCTAGTTCGCATTGGAGTCAACTTCTGCTGGAGGAAGACCCGAGTCTGTCAGCCAGCTGCACTGGGACCCAGGCTTCTCACTGGAGATGAAGGACTTTTGCAGTTGCTAGCTTGCCTCCCCCTGGTTGCTAATAAAGACAACAAGGGCACATATTTTATCTGAGCCCCTGGATTGGTACTCACAACACTACAAGAAGCAAGGTACTGGTTTCCAACATTCTTCTGCGTAGAACCATCTTCAACCGTGTTTGAATGCATGCAGACCAACAGGACCCATCCTTCTGCCTTGACCACTTCTTTGAAAGTTTAAAATCTTCTGATGCTGTTCCTGGAACCAGTTTGCCACTATACTTCTGAGTACATCACTTGCTCTGCCAGGAACAAGAGGTTTGCTGATGTGGAAGTGTGTGAACCGCCACAACTCGAACGGTGCATTGATCCAACAGTATCTTCACCACCAACCCAAAGATCGACTGTCGAATTGACCCTAGTGGCCTCATCACCGTATTCTTCAAACTCTGCATCGAACGGCATGGATCTTCATCTCAAGTCGACAACCTGCT
Source organism: Ambystoma mexicanum (assembly GCA_002915635.3). Taxonomy (NCBI): domain Eukaryota; kingdom Metazoa; phylum Chordata; class Amphibia; order Caudata; family Ambystomatidae; genus Ambystoma; species Ambystoma mexicanum. Next base: position 81,641,815 of record CM010933.2, on the reverse strand, counting down.
CCCTGTCTGGATCACTGTGTCTCAACGTGCCCGAACCTGGTTCGACCCACGTGCACAACAATAAAAAGCCTGTTTCAATGCTGTCAAAACACCAAGAACTGATTAAGGTATGGTTGGAAGGCTCTAGATCTCCTGATCTGCTTTTGGGTTCCTGGAGACTGCTAAGCCACCCATTTGAACTTTTTTCCAACCAGGAAATAGCTTTTTGGTAACATGGTTATCTTTTCTTTGTCTACGTCCCAATAATCTGGAACCCCCTCCCCGTCTACATCGGACTCGCCCCCATGCTCCTACAGTTCAGGAAAGAGCTCAAGACCTTCCTCTTCAACAAATGGCTGCCCCGTAACATATAGGTCCACACACCCTGCACTCCCCACCCTACCTGAGACTCGGTAATCTGCTCCCCACTGCCCCCCCAGTTGCTTGTAGATCCCTTGCTGTCAATTACCCACTCTCAGTCTTTCGCTCTTCACTGTTCACTCCCCGCTACTGTTTTCTCTGCTTCCATCACTGTGTCCTTCCCCTAATGATTGTAAAGCGCTCTGTTGCTTCCCGAAGCTAGGTCTGTGCTCAATAAATACCCTTATAATAATAATAATAATAATAATAATAATAATCCTTATGCCCATGCGGTGCAATAGAGATGTTGTCACAATGACAGTGACATCACTCCCAGGTCAGTTACATTGGTCATCTGAGAGGACTGTAGTGAACCATTCCCCCCAGTAGAGGACAGTGATGCGCATGATGGCATGGCGCAACCTGGGAGGGTCTGGACAGGTGTAGGAACCATTCAGAATATAGGAATCTGACATTTGGTTCTGACAGGTTTTGTTTTCTGTGTAGAAGGGGAAGGTGCAGTTGGTTGTTTGGAGAGTCGCATGACGATGCCCCTGTACTAGAGGTTTTAGCTCGCCAACTCCCACGGGCTCTCCCTACATTACACCGTGCACCAGCCATATCATTGTTGGTATTTCTATCCCAGGGCTCTGCGGGTGACCTGCCTATCAGAAGGGGCCTTCCAAGAGGTGAAGTATCGCTGCAATAGGCAGGAGGCAGACACTGGCAAGTTTTCTACACTGATGGTCAGTGAGGGTTTACGGGATGTTGACAGTAATTGATAGTACTTAATTTGTAAAAAGGAAATAAGGAGTGCCAGGGCTCAAATATTTTCTAGCACTCCTGTGACACTGCAGGGGTAGGGGGCAGTTCCCCACCATTGCTGCCATCACCCATGGCTGCACCCCACAGTGTCGGCATATTTGGGGGTACCCTACAGCTTGCCCCTGATCGTTGTGGTTGATGGATGCAGTGACTATCAACACTTCATAATTAAAGTGAGTCTGAGACAATAAGTGCCGGGGCTCAAAAATAAGTGCCAGGGTTGAGCCCTGGCAAACACCCCCACAAATTAAGCACTGGCAGTTGACTCACCAGCGGTGAGATGAGATGTGTGCAATTGGGTGCAGTAAAGCTGGTATGGCGAGGCAGATGATGTTAAGAGCCGGACTCCGCCTGACAGATCCATATTTTAAGCATGGAATTACTGGGCTATGACATTTGTCCAAATGCCAATCTGTCTGTTGACATACATACTGCCGACCAATAGGGTGCCTCTCAGGGGACCGCGGAGGGTGTGGTCACATTTGAGCATATGAGAGAGCGCCTGACAAGGTTTCTCCTTTGACCCCAAAAGGGGTAGTATTCGGACATGTGAAAATACCTCCCAGTTGCTGGTGAGAGGGAAATTATTCCTCTGTTCAAGTTGTGTTGGGAGGACCCTTCAAAGGGTTGGTTGATTGATTTATTGATTGATTATTTATTATGCGCCTATACACTCATGTTTCAAGGCGCAACAGTAGGGTTTCCCCTGTAAAGGCATTACTGGCTTTAGTTTTGAGGCACAACTCTCCCCATGGCTTATTGAGGGTGTATACCTTAGGGGTGCCCTTATAATCTATGGAGTGTAAGAGAATGGGCCTCATTATAAGGGTGGTGGTGACGGTATGAAGGATGCCGGTAAGGCAGCGTTCATACCATCCCGCCGCATTACGAGTTCTGCTCGCGGGTTCCTGACAGCCCGCCAGGTCTTACCTGGCAGGCTGTGCAGCACCCGCAAGCAGAACCTGTGATTGCACCGGCACCTATTGGGCAGAATGGGGATCGGGAGCCCGGCAATACCGCCACCCCCGAATGGGTAATTACCGGCCCATTCATCTCGAAATGGGCCGGTTATTGCCCAATCGCGGGAGGCGGTGCCGGTAGCAAGCATGGCCATACAGGCGGTACCGCCATGCTAGTAATGAGGCCCAATGTAAGTCTAGGTTATCCTTCATTCTATGCATGCATTCAAGCAAACAGGGGGAGGGTCACGTGATGCCCTGAAGTGCTCCCAGACTATTACCCAGGCATGCAACCTTGGTGGTCCTTTTTGACCACAGACTTAGACACGTGGACAGGACTGTGTGTCATTTACGTCCTTGCATGCCACCTGCCGACCTGGAGTCATTGCTCCATGCCTTTGCCTGCATGCATTTGCACTAGCTGACGCCCTCTCTGCCAAGCTGCCAGTGTGATGAACTAGCTGACTGTCTGCAGCTGGTGTGATATGCAGCAGCTGGAATGATGATGCTATGTAGAGTTAGCCTTAATGAGGGGGCGGGCCGGGCGACCGTCCAGTGTGCCATGCCCCTCAGGCACCATTAGCTCCCCCAAGCCCCTGCCACACCAGGTCAGCAGAGTCTTTTAAGGGCTCCCCTGAGCTGGCGTAGTGAGAAAAGATGCGGCAGGCGCCCTTTTGTTATTAAATGCACCCGCGGCAGAGGGGCACATTTAATAACAACACAGCACCCTATTCACATGATGATTATCTTGCATGAGAGCCCTATGCCAGTAATTAACCTCCTGCGAGTCGCCGGAGAAGGGAGGGACAAAATCCTGCCCCACCCCGCCACCCCACCTCTCCGACTGTCAACCAGGAGCGCGCGGGGAGTCGTGGGCACCAATTCGCCCAGGGCGCTGCTGCCTCTAAGGCCGGCCCTGATGCTACGAGTACCGCTTCAAGCCCACGGCATGCCCTGTGTATGATCGGCACTGGCTAGCCGTGTGTTTCCAGGTGAAGTACACCTTGCTCTTAAAGGCCACCAAACATTGCAGTGTCGGGCAATGCTTTTAGTTTACATCACCAAAATGACTGTGGCATTTGGTTGTTTGCCTTTTTTCTTTTAATGTGGAGGACCCCTAATTCTCCCTTATCACCCCTGCCCACCCTCTATACCCTCGACCCATTAACATATGTATGCCTATTTGACCAGCACACTGTCATTTCAGCAGTGTAAAAGACCACTGAGTAATTTAATTCTGTTGAACAGCCTACAACGTGCACAACCCAAGGTGTGTAGAGGGGGTTCGCCATCTAATGCTGGAGGTTGTGCCTCCCCGAGTGTGGCCCCTGGGAGGTCTAACATGCTCGGTGCTGTGCATTAAGAGCCACACCGGCCCCGCTTGAGAGCTAGACCTACTGGGCCCCTGTTGGTTTTCTCTGATCGCACTCCACCCTGAAGTGATATCGCGGCAAGTAATGGATCACGACCTTTCACCTGTTGACAAAACAGGAAGTGGCATCACATAGCATTGTACACTACGAAAAATATGGTTATGATATCACTATAATGTGATGTACATTTCATACAAGAATGGATCGCCATATGTATCGTTAAGATGTGAAAACAAGGAAATAATATGAGGCAGGGTAACCAAAAAGGAAACACACCAAATACAGGATACAAAGGAACATACAAAGTACTTTATCTTATACCGAATCCAGTTACAAAAGAACAGAACAAAATTCAGATAGCTATCGACCCTCAGTACAACACAGCGAACTCCGGCGTGGTTCGGTGTGCTCAGTGAGTGCAAATATTCATTGAAACAGTCAGGCTTTTATACATTTCTCCAGCCTGTTGTCCAGCCTTTCTTCAGGTTAACCATTCCATAAATAAGTTACTGCTCTAGGGTCCCTTGCCAGGTCAAATCTAGTTCATCTTAGGTTTATACATTAACAAGAAGCGAGCTTGTTTTTTATGATACCATTGTGTCTTTCCACTAATCTGGCGCTCTGAGCATGTCTGGCCGAATGGAATCGTTTGTCAATTTGCAATGCCGTACATATCTGTAGAATTACAGCAGCGATAAAATGCGGACCATTATCCGACCAGATAACTCTCGGCAAACCGAACCGTGGGAAGAATTCCTTTAACATGGTCTTTGCAGTGGTCATGGCTGTAGCGTCTTTAACAGGGAAAGCCTTGACCCACTTACTAAAGGCGCAAATGACCACAAGGACATATTTTAGATTGTTACATCGCTCCATTTCAAAGTAAAGTCAAAGTGAATCACTTCAAACGGGACAGAAGGAGGCCCAAAGCTACCCCTTGGAGTTGCTGTCCCCTTTCCCACAGTGTGTTGTAGGCAAATCATGCAATTTTGGACATAATGCTGGGCAATTTTTGAAATCTTATCATTTACCCAGACTTTCTCTACATTCTCGTGATCTGTTGAGCGCACACATGTGTGGGACCGTGTGCCATGGTAACCATCATTACTGTATAGGCATTAGGAAGCAAACATTTCCCTTCAACCATGTCCACCCAACACCCATCATCATCGAGTTTCCCCAAGCCCTCAGCCCACCTCTTGGATTCTTCTAATGTGGCATCGTCTTGGATATCCCGTACAGACCCAACACCCTCATCCATTGCATAGGCATCTACAGTCTCCCTTGAAACATACATCTCCGTGAAGAGATCAGAGGCAGTTTGTCTAGCTATTTGATCAGCGAAAGCATTCCTTTCCTACATCATCTATAATCTTGCGATGTGCTGCGCACTTAATGATTGCTAACTGACTAGGGAGCGCAAGCGCTGAAAGCAATTGTACTATCAGGGAGCCATGTTGGATCTTGGTGCCATGCGAAGTTAAAAACCCTCTCTCTGACCAAAGTCTCCCAAAGTTGTGAGCCACCCAAAGGCATACTGGCTATCAGTATATATGTTTACTGTTAGCCCTTCGGAAAGCTCACAAGCTCGAGTCAATGCTATAATCTCTGCGGCCTGCGCAGAGTTATGCGTAATTCTCTTGGTCTCCACAACCGTACTCAATGTAGTGACTGCATAAGCAGCTGTGGATGTACCATCCAGTAGTTTGAAGCAGGAGCCATCACAAAACAGCTCCCCTTGTGGGTTATCCAAAGGAGTGTCCCTCAAATCAACTCTGCCTTTTGTATCTTGTTCAGTAGTATACAGGCAGTCATGTGACTCTTCGTCACCGCAAACAGTATTTTGCAGGAAAGGTAGGAGTTCAGCCGGATTAAGAACGCAACACCTCTTAATTTGAATGTGAGGGGCAAACAAGATTAATTCATACCTCGTCAGCCGTGCAGAGGTGAGGTGCTGTGTTTGGTTTTATTCAATAGGACATCTACAGAGTGAGGTACCATCAGGGTTAAATCATGGCCTAGGACCATTCCCTCACTCTGTTTTACAGACGCGGCAGCAGCAGCGACAGCTCGCAAACATCTTGGCAAAGCGCATGCAACAGGATCAAGGGCGGAAGAGTAGTAACCGCATGGCCTATTCTTCCCTCCATGTTCCTGCGTTAATACAGCCAAAGCACATCCATCACATTCATGCACAAACAACACAAAGGCCTTCTCATAGTTCGGTGTGCCCAAAACTGGCGCCGAACATAATGCAGTCTTGAGCAACTCGAATGAATGTTGATGCTCCGTATTCCATGGCAATGGCGAAGAAATACCCTTCTTCATCAAGGCCAACAGCGGTTTTATCACTAGTGAGAAGTTTGGGATCCATAACCTACAGTAAGAAGCCATACCTATCAAGGCTCTAACTTCCTTTTGTGTATTTGGGACAGACATGCCAGAAATGTGTTTTATTCTTTCAGGTGTCAATCTTCTTCCCTCCTTTGACAGGAGATAGCCTAAATAGGCGACCTCCTGGCAACAATATTGAAACTTTTTAAGCAAAGCTTTGTGACCATGCTTAGCTAGATGGATGAGCAACAACACAGTGCCCTCTTTACAAGAGCTTTCAGAGTCAGCGGCTAAAAGCAAATCATCAACATATTGAAGCAACGTACAAGTAGGGGGCAATCCAAGGGTATCAAGCTGCTCTTTCAAAGCCCTACTATAAATACTAGGACTCTCAGTATAACCTTGAGGTGCACGAGTAAATGTGAATGAGCGTCCCCCTAAGGTGAACGCGAACAAGTATCTACTATCCTCATGTATAGGAATACTGAAGAAAGCATTCTTTAGGTCCACAACACTGAAGTGAGTAGCCGTAGCTGGAATCATGGTTAATATTGTCGTCACATCAGGCACAATTGGAAATTGCGGAGCGACGACTTTATTAATGGCACGTAAATCAATTATAAAACGAAATGTAATTGCATTATCACCTTTTTGTACACGGGTAAAATCGGACTATTGCACAAACTTCCTGCAATCTCCTCAATCACCCCACGATGCACAAAATCGGAAACAATGCTCTTCAAAGCTCGCTCGCCTTCAACTGAGATCTTATACTGTGGAATACGGGGCAGCTTAATTCCATGTTTCAAAACTATTTGAACAGGCTCAATCTGCAAAACACCGACATCATTGTCATCAACTGCCCACAAACACTCTGGTACATTACTGAATTCTGGCGGCAAAGTCTAGTCAAAGATTGCGAAACAGAACATTGCTGTGGAGAAATTGTCAAACGCACTCCATCAGAAGAACAATGAATTACCGCATTTAATTCCTTCAACAGATTCAACCCCAGCAAATTCTCTCCACAATTCGAAGTCAAGACAAATGGACAGTGGTCCGGTAAAGGGACCCAAAGAAATAGGTACCGGTGAAGAAACCGGACAAACAACTGGTGTGTGCCAGAAAACCCTACAGAAACATTGGTTTGCCCTGACAGTGGAATGTTTGGAACCGAGAATGATCAATGGAGCACTTCTGTGCTCCAGTGTCTATCAAAAATTGATGTTTCCTATTTCCCACTACCATTTCAACATAGGGACCTTTCTGATTAACGGGAATAGGTGTAGGTTCCAAACCCTGCTTCGGGCAATCCTAACGAAACAAAATATCATCAAAAGGAAGCTCTTCAGATAGATATGCAGCAGAGGATGATCAAATATGTTTCTAGTATCCACACTCGAAGTCTGATTATCCTGTGAAAAAGGTTGTTGGGGATCCTGCGAAAACTGGCCTCTACCAGGACCCCCTACACCCGGGCGACCTCTGGATCGTCTACCCAAATTTCCAAATGTGTTATTCGACCTCTGTCGAAGGACGGGCATTGTGCACGCCAATGACCCTCCTGGCGACAATAGGCACACTGGTTAATATTCACAGGACCAAAGGGCACATTCCCTTGTGGAACATACTGACCTCTAATCTGCGAACTACCCCCTCTGGGGCCTCTAACAATTTGCTGTAACAATACTTTAGTCTTCAAATCACCTTTCCTCTTCTCTATTTCTCTTTTTCATTATTAACACGGTTCTCATAATACTGAGCCATGTGCAAAACTTCAGATTGGGATTTCGCCTGCCAAGCGCTCTCAGAAGACATAATTTGTGACTGGATGTCAGGCAGCAATCCACGTACAAATTTGTCCACAAATAATCTTTTCCCAGACTCTGTGCCTAAGTCTTGTCCACTGAAATCCGAGAATACCTGTTCGAACTGATTAAAAAACTCGGTAGCACCCTCAGATTTTCCTTGGACACAGGCCGTAAGCTTGTCCCAAATAATTCTCTTTTCGGGGATTATAGTTTTCAGTTTTGCAATGATTCTGTCAGGCAAAGTTAGTATCACCTGAGGTGGTCTCTCACCAGCTGGCCTTTCCCCATCAAGCCTAACTATGTTAGCCCATGTATCTCCCAACCCTGGTACATCGTCTATAGTTCTAACTTGTTTCCACAAATCTACAGGCAGGAGTACAGGGAATAGCAAATCAATGTCGCCTAGGGTAAACACTGAGGACTGCAAAACGGACTCTATCTCTTTATAGAACCCTGTCAGATTTTTCCTAATGTCAGGAATAGTTTGTCTAATAGTATTCACTTCCTGTCGTGAAAACGGGACGTGAACAAACTGCGATACATAATGTGCAGGAATGTCCACAGCAGGTGTACCTGCTGCAGCATTAGCAGGAATCTCAACCTTTGGGACAAATGTCGGAGGAACCTCTCTCATAGGCAACTGAGATGTAGGCAACTCTGAACGCTTACTAAGCAACAGAGCTAAGTCGAGCGCTAAAGCAGTTGAAGAAGTGTCAAGTGAAAAAGCTCTCTTATAAATGCTCAATAACTCTGTGGGACAACTAGCCTTTCTCTTTAAACATTCATCCTGCAAGTACTCTACCATTACCTGTATCACTTTCCTCTGCATTTCTAGCGTATATTGACTGTAAGTGTCATATACCTCAACTGGAGTTATCGATATGTCTGAAATCCATCTAATTGCATCTTTTGTACGAATTCGCGCCTCCTCAGATGTCTATTTAAGACACAGAATAAATCCTTTCTGTACATACATACTTTCTTCTTCGTCATCCTCATTCCGTAACCTTTCCAACTCCTTTCTATACTCAAATATCCTCTCAACATGCTCATGTACCTTCTCCACAGTGTCTCTTGAAAACGCTAAAGTATTCAGGTCCCTCAACCCTTGTGGGAGGTCTGCATTATTTAATTTACCCCACATTACACATAAATGAATCCCTAAACCTTCAATGAAAACATTTTTCTCAGGAAAATTATCCATATTAGAAAGTGTGGCAAGAACATTGGCTCGATCATCTCTCTCCATACAATGCTTAGCCCATGCAAACAAATCCTGTTTCTTTTCTGTAGGGACAGTATTACGAGTAACAATCCTCGACCCCGCACCCTGATCAACTACAAGCGGTACAGAACTACTTGGGAGTGAGGGTGCAGGCAAATTCAATGGAGGTACTATTACTGGTGCAATGGAAAGAGGCAGAGGAGCAGGTGGAGGAGCAACAACCGGAGGAATAGGAGCAACAGGTTGAGCAGGAAGAGCAGGAATAACAGCAGGAAGAGGTACAGCAGGCCTTCGTTCATTTAACAATTTGTCGATAAACTCATCAGAAACATGAAGATCTTTAGAAGGATAGATTTTCTGAATACCGAGTGAGAAAGCCCTGTCCATATTCCTAACCGACTCAGACAGTTTGTCCTGATCATATAACAACGCCTTTTCAGCATTTGTTTTATGACGGCGCACATGTTTTTCCCTACTTTTAAGCTGCTGCAACGCTTCTCTTTTCCAATTTTGCAAAACATCAAATGCTGCAGGTCTGGCCTTCTTTTTTAACAAGACTGACTCTAAATATTCAATACGAGGGATCTCAAAACTACCATTGACTGGCCACTGAAGTTCGGAGGCATGTCTGGTTTGTCTGTGCCAAATTTTATTAAATACTACACTTCCAATGCCATGCTTGCAGTACATAGTACATGCCGGTGACCCCTCCTGTGGTGCCGGACGGCTAAATTCCAAAGATTGTCTATCGCTGCGGAATAATGCCCTAAAGCAGCTAGACAAATTGACAAAGATCAGTGTGATTAGGCCCATATTACCAAATTACTGTGAATGCAAGCAGACGTCCATGACCAAATGATAATGTGTTATTATATAGCACTTACGCTTAAGCGCTTTAGATAGAAAAAATATACACCCAATATCACCCAACCTGTGTTGGTACTCATTTATCAACCTCAGAAAGATGAAAGGCTGAGTTGAGGTGTTTAAGAACAGACTAAATTAGACACTCACCCTCTGAAGTGTGCCTGAAATAAACCGTTAATGAGTCTAGCAATTATTGTATAGAATTCCAGAAAGACACATTTTTTGGCATTCCTATTCTTTCTTATTTAGGGCCAGTGCTGAAAGTGTTAGACTTGTGGAACCCCTGTTCTTATTTTTCTTCTTTTTTTAAGGGGCCTGAACAAGAAAGCCAGCCACTCCAGAAGTAAAGATCCACATGGTGCTGGCCACAGCCCAGGAGCTTGCATTACAACAAAAACTTGAGCCCTGTGTGTATTGTCTAAGTGCGCTGCCGAACTTGGAACGAGGCCTCAAGTTGAGAGTTAAGGAAGTCAGCATGCCAGCGAGGTGTTTGTGAATTGCAAAGCTGCTATCTTGGGAGCAGGCGCTCGTGCATAGCTGAAGGGGGCAAGAAGGCATTTTACAGAGTTGCAGAATGCACACTTGCCGCTGTGGGCAGGAACTAAAGGGTACAAGATTCCCTTACTTCCTGTAATCTGAATGACCATTCCAGGACTTTGTTTAATCTTCTCCCCTTCTGGGGCTTCGAACCAGAGCCTTGCTGATGGCCGGCCAATGTAACATGTGACTGCGCTATCTCGCAAGCCTGGATTGGTGTTGTTTATTTCGATAGACTGCTTGGGACATAACATTCGTTCCCAAGCAGCCAAAAAGCCCAGCTCTGCAGTGATGATCTGCGTGTGAATTACTGCAGGTGCAGCAGTGTTTGCAGGTAAAGGGAGGGGTGTGTGGAGCTATAGACATGGGCATGTCTCTTAAGAGGTGCGGATGGTGGGTGATTGGAAGGGGGCTGCATACAGCTGTATGCTGTGGGGGACAATGACACACTAATGGCGGTCATTTCTATGTATTTTCATGCACTATGTTTTCTTCAGTATTGCTAGAACTGTTGTAAAATGCAGGGTGGAGTGCAGGAAAGGTAGGACCGGGTATGGGGTTTGATTTTGGGGGGTGACCGTGAGTATAGGGGCTAGGGGCTTGGGCAGGAAAGGGGGAGGGGCAACGGGAACATAGTTCCACTACTTTATGTTTTACCCTTCAGCCACTGCCTGTGGGTGAGGGTGGACCCGGAGAAAAAAATCAGTGCAAACTAATTTCCACCTGGGTGTGACATGCAATAGTCACATGGATTCTTCCCAGGTCCAAAAACTAATTAAAAACTAATTTTAGTTTAAACAATACATGAATTTAGATCAGAAAAGATGGGTCTCGGGTATGGAAGAAGTGAGCGTCCCCATCCCCTCCCTAATGACTCCCTTATGGGGGCAGCAGTAGACGAGTATGAAGCCAATTGGTGTGGCCTCACCCTCAGGCATTTTTTGACACCATTTGCATGATGTGCTCTTCTACTCAAGAGCAGGCAGATCCCCTGCAGGCACACACTGTACCATGTGTATCTTCTACTCAAGAGCAGGCATATCCCCTGCAGGCACACACTGCACTATGTGTATCTTCTACTCAAGAGCAGGCAGATGCCCCACAGGCACACACTGCACTATGTGTATCTTCTACTCAAGAGCAGGCAGATGCCCCACAGGCACACACTGCACTATGTGAATCTTCTACTCAAGAGCAGGCAGATGCCCCACAGGCACACACTGCACTATGTGAATCTTCTACTCAAGAGCAGGCAGATGCCCCACAGGCACACACTGCACTATGTGTATCTTCTACTCAAGAGCAGGCAGATGCCCCACAGGCACACACTGCACTATGTGTATCTTCTACTCAAGAGCAGGCAGATGCCCCACAGGCACACACTGCACTATGTGTATCTTCTACTCAAGAGCAGGCAGATGCCCCAGAGGCACACTGCACTATGTGTATCTTCTACTCAAGAGCAGGCAGATGCCCCAGAGGAACACACTGCACTATGTGAATCTTTTACTCAAGAGCAGGCAGATGCCCCAGAGGCACACACTGCACTATGTGTATCTTCTACTCAAGAGCAGGCAGATGCCCCACAGGCACACACTGCACTGTGTGTATCTTCTACTCAAGAGCAGGCAGATGCCCCACAGGCACACACTGCACTGTGTGTTTCTTCTACTCAAGAGCAGGCAGATGCCCCACAGGCACACACTGCACTGTGTGTATCTTCCATTCAAGAGCAGGAAGATGCCCCAGAGGCACACACTGCACTATGTGTATCTTCTACTCAAGAGCAGGCAGATTCCCCGCAGGCACACACTGCACTATGTGAATCTTCTACTCAAGAGTAGGCAGATCCCCCGCAGGCACACACTGCACTATGTGTATCTTCTACTCAAGAGCAGGCAGATGCCCCACAGCCACACACTGCACTATGTGTATCTTCTACTCAAGAGCAGGCAGATGCCCCACAGGCACACACTGCACTATGTGTATCTTCTACTCAAGAGCAGGCAGATGCCCCACAGGCACACACTGCACTGTGTGTATCTTCCATTCAAGAGCAGGAAGATGCCCCAGAGGCACACACTGCACTATGTGTATCTTCTACTCAAGAGCAGGCAGATTCCCCGCAGGCACACACTGCACTATGTGAATCTTCTACTCAAGAGCAGGCAGATCCCCTGCAGGCACACACTGCACTATGTGTATCTTCTACTCAAGAGCAGGCAGATGCCCCACAGCCACACACTGCACTATGTGTATCTTCTACTCAAGAGCAGGCAGATGCCCCACAGGCACACACTGCACTATGTGTATCTTCTACTCAAGGGCAGGCAGATGCCACAAAATTACACACTGAACTATGTATATCTTCTACTCAAGTATAGGCAGATGCCCCAGAGGCACACACTGCGCAATTTGTATCTTTTACTGAAGGGTGGGCAGATTCTGCAAAGGCATACACTGCACTATTTGTATCTTCTACTGAAGGGTAGGCAGATGCCCCACAGGCACACACTGCACTATTTGTATCTTCTACTCATGGGTAAGCAGATGACCCAAAGGCACACACTGCACGATTTGTATCTTCTACTGAATGGTAGACATATGCTCCAAAGGTACACACTGCACTATTTATATATTCTACTCACAGAGGCACACACTGCACTATGTTATCCTCTACTCAATGATAGGCAGATGCTGCAAAGGCACACACTGCACTATTTGTATCTTCTACTGAAGGGTAGGCAGATGCCCCAAAGGCACACACTGCACTGTTAGTATCTTCTACTGAAGGGTAGACAGATGCCCCAAAGGTACATACTGCACTATTTATATATTCTACTCACAGAAGCACAAACTGCACTATTTTATCTTCTACTCAATGGTAGGCAGAAGCAGCAAAGGCACACAATGCACTATATGTATCTTCTACTCAAGAGCAGGCAGATGCCCCACAGGCACACACTGCACTATGTGTATCTTCTACTCAAGGGCAGGCAGATGCCACAAAATGACACACTGAACTATGTATATCTTCTACTCAAGTATAGGCAGATGCCCCAGAGGCACACACTGCGCAATTTGTATCTTTTACTGAAGGGTGGGCAGATTCTGCAAAGGCATACACTGCACTATTTGTATCTTCTACTCAAGGGTAGGCAGATGCCCCACAGGCACACACTGCACTATTTGTATCTTCTACTCATGGGTAAGCAGATGACCCAAAGGCACACACTGCACGATTTGTATCTTCTACTGAATGGTAGACATATGCTCCAAAGGTACACACTGCACTATTTATATATTCTACTCACAGAGGCACACACTGCACTATGTTATCTTCTACTCAATGGTAGGCAGATGCTGCAAAGGCACACACTGCACTATTTGTATCTTCTACTGAAGGGTAGGCAGATGCCCCAAAGGCACACACTGCACTATTTGTATCTTCTACTGAAGGGTAGACAGATGCCCCAATGGTACATACTGCACTATCTATATATTCTACTCACAGAAGCACAAACTGCACTATTTTATCTTCTACTCAATGGTAGGCAGATGCCCCACAGGCACACACTGCACTCTGTGTATCTTCTACTCAAGGGCAGGCAGATGCCCCACAGGCACACACTGCACTATGTGTATCTTCTACTCAAGGGCAAGCAGATGCCACAAAATTACACACTGCACTATGTATATCTTCTACTCAAGTATAGGCAGATGCCCCACAGGCACACACTGCACTTTTTGTATCTTCTACTCAAGGGTAAGCAGATGACCCAAAGGCACACACTGCACTATTTGTATCTTCTACTGAAGGGTAGACAGATGCCCCAAAGGTACATCCTGCACTATTTATATATTCTACTCACAGAAGCACAAACTGCACTATTTTATCTTCTACTCAATGGTAGGCAGATGCCGCAAAGGCACTCACTGCCCTATTTGTATCTTCTACTGAAGGGTAGACAGATGCCCCAAAGGCACACACTGCACTATTTGTATCTTCTACTGAAGGGTAGACAGATGCCCCAAAGGTACATACTGCACTATTTATATAGTCTACTCACAGAAGCACACACTGCACTATTTTATCTTCTACTCAATGGTAGGCAGATGCCGCAAAGGCACACACTGCACTATTTGTATCTTCTACTGAAGGGTAGGCAGATTCCCCATGAGCACACACTGCACTATTTTATCTTCTACTGAAGGGTAGGCAGATGCTGAAAGGCACACACTGCACTATTCGTATCTTCTACTGAAGGGTAGGCAGATGCCCCAAAGGCACACACTGCATTATTTTATCTTCTACTCAAGGGTAGGCAGATGCCCCAAAGGCACACACTGCACTATTTGTATCTTCTACTGAAGGGTAGGCAGATGCACCACGGGCACACACTGCACTATTTTATCGTCTCCTCAAGGGTAGGAAGATGCCCCACAGGCACACAATGCACTATTTGTATCTTCTACTCAAGGGTAGGCAGATGCCCCAAAGACACACACTGCACTATGTGTATCTTCTACTCAATGGTAGGCAGAAGCCGCAAAGGCACACACTGCACTATTTGTATCTTCTACTGAAGGGTAGGCAGAAGCCGCAAAGGCACACAATGCACTATTTGTATCTTCTACTGAAGGGTAGGCAGATGGCCCAAAGGCACACACTGCACTATTTGTATCTTCTACTGAAGGGTAGGCAGATGCCCCACAGGCACACACTGCACTATGTTATGTTCTACTCAAGAGTAGGCAGATGCCCTGAAGGCACACACTGCACTATTTGTATCTTCTACTCAAGGGCAGGCAGGTGCCCCACAGATACACACTGCACTATTCGTATCTTCTACTGAAGGTTAGGCAGATGCCCCACAGGTACACACTGCACTATTCGTATCTTCTACTGAAGGGTAGGCAGATGCCCCATAGGCACACACTGCACTATTTGTATCTTCTACTCAAGGGTAGGCAGATGCCCCACAGGCACACACTGCACTATTTGTATCTTCTACTGAATGGTAGACATATGCTCCAAAGGTACACACTGCACTATTTATATATTCTACTCACAGAGGCACACACTGCACTATGTTATCTTCGACTCAATGGTAGGCAGATGCTGCAAAAGCACACACTGCACTATTTGTATCTTCTACTGAAGGGTAGGTGGATTCCCCACGAGCACACACTGCACTATTTTATCTTCTACTGAAAGGTAGGCAGATGCTGAAAGGCACACACTGCACTATTTGTATCTTCTACTGAAGGGTAGGCAGATGCCCCAAAGGCACACACTGCACTATTTTATCTTCTACTCAAGAGCAGGCAGTTTCCCCACAGGCACACACTGCACTATTTGTATCTTCTACTCAAGGGCAGGCAGATGCCCCACAGGCACACACTGCACTCTGTGTATCTTCTACTCAAGGTCAGGCAGATGCCCCACAGGCACACACTGCACTATGTGTATCTTCTACTCAAGGGCAAGCAGATGCCACAAAATTACACACTGCACTATGTATATCTTCTACTCAAGTATAGGCAGATGCCCCACAGGCACACACTGCACTTTTTGTATCTTCTACTCAAGGGTAAGCAGATGACCCAAAGGCACACACTGCACTATTTGTATCTTCTACTGAAGGGTAGGTGGATTCCCCACGAGCACACACTGCACTATTTTATCTTCTACTGAAAGGTAGGCAGATGCTGAAAGGCACACACTGCACTATTTGTATCTTCTACTGAAGGGTAGGCAGATGCCCCAAAGGCACACACTGCACTATTTTATCTTCTACTCAAGAGCAGGCAGTTTCCCCACAGGCACACACTGCACTATTTGTATCTTCTACTCAAGGGCAGGCAGATGCCCCACAGGCACACACTGCACTCTGTGTATCTTCTACTCAAGGTCAGGCAGATGCCCCACATGCACACACTGCACTATGTGTATCTTCTACTCAAGGGCAAGCAGATGCCACAAAATTACACACTGCACTATGTATATCTTCTACTCAAGTATAGGCAGATGCCCCACAGGCACACACTGCACTTTTTGTATCTTCTACTCAAGGGTAAGCAGATGCCCCAAAGGTACATACTGCACTATTTATATATTGTACTCACAGAAGCACTAACTGTACTATTATATCTTCTACTCAATGGTAGGCAGATGCCGCAAAGGCACACACTGCACTATTTGTATCTTCTACTGAAGGGTAGGCAGATTCCCCATGAGCACACACTGCACTATTTTATCTTCTACTGAAGGGTTGGCAGATGCTGAAAGGCACACACTGCACTATTCGTATCTTCTACTGAAGGGTAGGCAGATGCCCCAAAGGCACACACTGCACTATTTTATCTTCTACTGAAGGGTAGGCAGATGCCCCAAAGGCACACACTGCACTATTTGTATCTTCTACTGAAGGGTAGACAGATGCCCCAAAGGTACATACTGCACTATTTATATATTCTACTCACAGAAGCACAAACTGCACTATTTTATCTTCTACTCAATGGTAGGCAGAAGCCGCAAAGGCACACAATGCACTATTTGTATCTTCTACTGAAGGGTAGGCAGATGGCCCAAAGGCACACACTGCACTATTTTATCTTCTACTGAAGGGTAGGCAGATGCCCCAAAGGCACACACTGCACTATTTGTATCTTCTACTCAAGGGTAGGCAGATGCCCCAAAGGCACACACTGCACTATGTGTTTCTTCTACTCAAGGGTAGACAGATGCCGCAAAGGCACATACTGCACTATTTGTATCTTCTACTGAAGGGTAGGCAGATGCACCACGGGCACACACTGCACTATTTTATCGTCTCCTCAAGGGTAGGAAGATGCCCCACAGGCACACAATGCACTATTTGTATCTTCTACTCAAGGGTAGGCAGATGCCCCAAAGACACACACTGCACTATGTGTATCTTCTACTCAATGGTAGGCAGAAGCCGCAAAGGCACACACTGCACTATTTGTATCTTCTACTGAAGGGTAGGCAGAAGCCGCAAAGGCACACAATGCACTATTTGTATCGTCTACTGAAGGGTAGGCAGATGGCCCAAAGGCACACACTGCACTATTTGTATCTTCTACTGAAGGGTAGGCAGAAGCCGCAAAGGCACACAATGCACTATTTGTATCGTCTACTGAAGGGTAGGCAGATGGCCCAAAGGCACACACTGCACTATTTGTATCTTCTACTGAAGGGTAGGCAGATGCCCCACAGGCACACACTGCACTATGTTATGTTCTACTCAAGGGTAGGCAGATGCCCTGAAGGCACACACTGCACTATTTGTATCTTCTACTCAAGGGCAGGCAGGTGCCCCACAGGTACACACTGCACTATTCGTATCTTCTACTGAAGGGTAGGCAGATGCCCCACAGGTACACACTGCACTATTCGTATCTTCTACTGAAGGGTAGGCAGATGCCCCACAGGCACACACTGCACTATTTGTATCTTATACTGAAGGGTAGGCAGATGCCCCACAGGCACACACTGCACTATTTGTATCTTCTACTCAAGGGCAGACAGGTGCCCCACAGGCACACACTGCACTATTTGTATCTTCTACTCAATGGCAGACAGGTGCCCCACAGGTACACACTGCACTATTTGTATCTGGAGCTTAATGCAGGCAGAACCACAGACATAATCTAAATATTGCACTGTTCCAGTCTGCTTGTACCCTTCCTCAGACACAACCAAACACGCAACGAGGCTGCAAAGCCTGGAATATTGATATTAGGTACTCCGTGTACGTGTGTACGCAGAATACATATACTACGCTGCTTGGTCTCGCGTCAACTGTAGATTCTGCACAGTCTGCATGATGGTTTAATCGCTTGGGGGTCTAATTTCCTGCCTAGGGGCCCCCGGGTCACAGGTCACACTCCAGGCAGGGCTGGCTAGTGTATTCATACTTCTGAGGTTGGGGTAATGGGCATCATATTCATTGGTAATAGTGGCATCTACTATTCAAGGTCCTGGAGACACTTGGGGGTGAGTTGTGGGCTCTACAAATAGTCATCACTATTATTACATTATTATATTACTGTCAAACACACACAGGAAGACAGGAATTAGGGCATAATGGAGTCCCCTTCTTATTGCATCACCATTAGACTTTCGTAGGGGTCTGGCACTCCTAGCCAGACCTAGAAATATTAGTGTGAGAAAGAAGGAAGGCCAAAAGTGAGTCAAATAGTGCCCCAAAATATACACAGACTAAATCACACGTATTAGCCTTAATGTATATATTCAATGTAATTTTCTGCTTCCATCTCGTAGCAATTAGGGTCAGGTTGCGGAACCTTGCCCATATTTGCTCATCTTTGTTATGGCATCCACTCTTGTCTCGTGACTGGGAGAAATCGCACCTAGTGTGTGTTCTGGAACTTTTTTAAAAACTTGTTTTATTTACATGATTTAGTTTAATACAAACTTTTCACGAGAAGGGAACAGTTCATCAGCATTCTATTTCAATTCATTATGCTCTGTTTCCATAACGCCATATATTACACGTGTGCATTATGCATCCTTGTTCTCTATTAATTTAAAAAGTTCTTGCATACATTTGCATAAAGTAATTGTCAAAATCCGGTTGTTTCCAACAATGAATTTGCACCACCATTCTTCTAGTGAAGCTGTTTTTAGTCTTTCAAGAAAGTCAGCTAGGTAGTTCGTTCTACGTATGGTTACAGCTGTGCATTGTAATAGTAAGTGTTTTGCAATCTGTAGGTGGTTCCTGTTTTGGCATAACTGACAATGGATATCAGATTCCAGTGTTTGATGTCGACATTTTAGTACCTCTCTGGTTGGTACAATGTTTAGCCATATCCTCATGAATAGGTCTCTTAATTTGGGACTTGGACATTTGTTCAGGTAGGCTGGAATTTGACCAATGGATCTTCTCTCGCGTGCTGATGGAATTGATAATTTGAATGTAGATAGTAGATCTTGGGTATTGATCCAATCCTGTCCTTTCATGATCTTCTTTACATTTTCCGGGTTTGTTATTAAGAGCTCTCCTTTGATTTTCAGATGTTGTATCCAACTCTGGCAGGAGGATTTCCATTTCATATAGATCCAATCTGTTTCACTGTCTAGATTGGAACGTAAGATTTGAAAGGGTAATGAGTCGTCAGACATGATGCCCTTAAGATGCAGTGAAAGAGTTTTCCATAACACAATTGACTGTAAAGATTGTAGTCCCAGTTCATAACGTATTGATGCGATCGGAATGCTCAAAGGCAATTGTAATAGCTTTTTTCCAGAACGCGCCCTGTACCATATTCCAAAATTTCCATGACAGATTCAGCGCTGCTTCTGCCCCATATGAAAGAATAGGCACAACCTTCCAGGTATAAGATGATAATAGGTGTTATGGTGAACTTGCAATATTTGATTTTTAGGAAGCGGGCTAGCGCAGTCAATTGTTGGTTCTTAGCTCTAATTGTGTTCATTCAGCCACTCTCATGCAAGTTGCAGGTGCTGTGGACACCTAAATAGGTGATTGATTGAACTTTGTCTGGTCTTGGTTTCCCCAGAACCAGCGTTGGATTGCTTTATTTCGACTTTTCCTGTTTTAAGAATTCAGTCTTTTTAAAATTGACTTTGAAGTCATTCTGTTTCAAATAGAGGTCCAGGGTGTTGCAATTTGTCTTTTCAGTCCAATTTGTGTCTGGTTCATCACTACTAAATCATCGGCGTACAATATCCAAGGCAATGGGTTATTGTTTATTTTAGGTGGAAAAGTTCTAATTTTCCTCCTTCATGTCCGACAGGTTGATGTTAAATAGGGCAGCTGCCGATGGGCATTCTTGTTTCAAGCCCTAACAGTTTTCGATTTTGTCTGTTAGACTGCCAACCTTTGTTAATCGTGCATGTATAGATGTTGATGAATAGAGTGTTTTTATGGCTTCTAGGAGATCTTTTGGACATCCCCATCGCTGTAGTTTGTTCCATGATCTCTCCCTATCAATGCTATCATATGCTTACTCCAGGTCAACAACGATGGTATATATTTTGGAGTTGGTCGTTACTGCCTTTAATCTCATCAGGTTTATTAGAAGGAGATTTAGGTTCATGCCAACACCTTTTGAAAATCCTGCTTGTCTTGGGTTTAGACTGCCAGATTTTTTATCCCACACTTGAAGTTGGTGTAAGAGTATGGTGCCAACATATGTTCCTTTAGTGTCCAATAAGGCTATAGGACGATATTTCTGTGGTCGCTCCCTGTTGCCTTTTTTAAAGATAGGCACAATTATTGCAGTTTCCCAGGATTCCGGTACTTTCTTGATGGTTATGATGTTTGTGAACATTAACATACAAACCTCTGCCCAAGCTTCAGGGTTAAGCTTAAGGAGCCCTTGATGAACTTAATTTTTTGATTAGGAGTAGTATGTCCTCTTTATCAAATTCAATTTCCCGTGGTGTGCTTGTTTGGGTGTTTGTTGTAGTTTCACATTTCATTGGTTGTGCATACAGTGCTGTGAAGTGAGATTGCCGCGCTTTCTCCGATACTGTGTTAGGAAGTGTCGCTTGTTGGATTAGAGTTTTCTTATTTAGTATTTAACATAGGTCAGGTGTATTCTTATTATCAATTTTACTGAGTATTTGATCCCCATCATGCTGCGCTGCTCTTGCTTTGAAGGCAATTAGCCAATTCTGGTAGTGATGCTTTCTTGCTCGTCGTTGTTCAAATCTGTTGTTTTCTTGCGATCTGTTTAGTTTTTTCATGTCTGCTTGAAAGATTCATCACTTGGTCACTAGTTCTTGATTATAAATGTATAAGCATGTGAATATTGGTTTTCCATTTTGCTTGCGACATTCTTTAAAGAAGCTTACGATACTGGCGTATTCCAATTTTGCATCTTCGCGTCGTGATTTAAGTAGATACTTCTCGGTGATGGTTTCAATGTCTGGGACTTTTAGTCTTAATCTGTTGCCAGTCTTTGAAATTTGGATAGGTTTCTTATAGGTCACTGTTTGTTGATTGAGTTTGTTTCCATGATAAGATCAGTAAACAATGGTCACTTACTTGATTCGAATTAACTTTGAGGCTCGTGATAATATCTCTCATACTTCTAGCGACAAACAAATAATCAAGATGAGCAGTTTGAGTTGAACGTACCCAAGTTGGTTTGGCAGGTAAATCTCCTTTAACATGGCTATTCAGCATGTAAAAGTCTTGTGCGCCCAATTCCTGGGTCCATGCGAATGCTCTTCCAGTTTGTTCAGTATGCTTGATTGCGGTTCCCCCATAACGACGGTCTGTGTGATCACAGGAGGCATATGGTTTTTGTGGGACTGTCGTTTGATATTTCTTTGAGCAGAATATTGTGATTGTCTGTTTGGCATGAGGTAGATTGGGAGTCGTTTTTCTCTATCATTACAACTGTATTCCTTTCCCTTGATCGTGATAGGTTGATCTCCTGTCTTGTTTGTTGTGTACATAGATAGTTGGATTCTGGATGTGTGAGTTAGTAGAAGCTGACGATATGTGTTCTTGTCTTGGTGTGCCTCGTAGCCATTTTATGGATTCTAAGATGGCATCCATCATGATGTTTTTATCATTTGGTTCTCCTCTAGCTAAGTCAAACAATCTGGCTTGCCATTGGGCAGATGCTTCGGCTTCTTTGTTTAGGCGATTCTGTGCATCAACTGTAAGCGACTCCAAAAATATTCACTTGGTGTGATTCAAAGCCAGCAGCGTTGCTTGATCTTTGATGGTTTTGTTCATCCTTTCAAAGAGTTTCATGGATGGATTCAGCGCTATGTTCATGGCAGACATTAGATTTGCCTGCAATTACGCTGCCATTGGTTCTAAAGTCTGAGTCACGTGCGGGTTGTAATGGGAATCTAATTCCCTCACGTCACTTGTAAGGGAGTCCAGGATGGATGAAACACTGGGTGTGGAACTCGAGGTTGTGTCAAGCGGGTTTTGTTTGTGTTTGTCCACTGTGTCGTCTAGGTGATTGCCTTAAGTTACCTTGAGTATCCTCGCATTGATTCTTATGCTCTTTGTGTTTTGTTTTTCTTGACTTGCTCTAGACTCTAGTGTCATACTTCTATCTGAGTGTGAGCTAGTTGTGGTGTCTATTCTACTGTTGACAGCTCAGCAGATTATTTATTGTTGGCCCAGTATTTTGAGAGTCTCTGAGTATTTTGTGTTGTTCAATTGTCACTTAGATGTTTGCAATGTCCCTGGACATACGCGTCGCCAGATTAGCGTGTCATGCAAACTCTTGTTCTCGCCAATAGGTGTACTTACGAGGTTCTCAGATTGAGTTCCAGCTTTGAAACATTGGTATTCTGGCGATTCTGGGCACATGAATACCTCTTCTAAAACACGCAGTCATCTTCCTGAAAGAGTAGTGTGCGTTGCTCAGTGTCTCTTATCGGGATATGTTGTCGTTCAGGATTGTGTTGGTGTCTTCAGTAATAACATCATGTCCTTGTTAATGGTTTGTACCGCCGTGTTCCTCCATGGGCTCATAGTTAAGGTCAGTCTCGCAGCAGGTTGTTTGTTGCCCCAGGTCGCCTTTGTGTTCCCAACTGGACTGAAGGAGGTGTGGTCTGATTTCAACTGGTTTCACACCATCTTCCCCCGATTTAGATGCCAAAAGTAGGGGGGGGCAATGAATCGCTTTGCGTCGGCCCATCTGTGGGGGTGGTAGTCCTGTTGTAGGGATTAGTTTTGGCACTCGGATTTACAATGGGCGGGTGAGCTGGTTCTAGGATCTGTGTTTCATTTGCAAGTACAACTGCAATTGGGGTGGCGGTTTCTCATATAGACTGGGACCTCCCCACTAATGATTCATCGAATTGGCTTACCTCTGGGCCTGCTGGGACTGGAACTGGAGTAGCTGGCTGACCTTCTCTTGACTTCCATTGTCGCCATGCGCAGGGTCCAATGGTTGTCAACATATTTCTGGTTGAAGGTGGCACAATGATTGTAGCTTTCCCGGCACTTTTTCCACCACGATGGTAATCCTCTGTAATCCTCTGGAGTATTCCTCCGGTGGATGTTTAAGTGGGTGTATTCAGTCAGAGGTTCATTCGCCACAGCCACATCCATCGACCACCAAACACTCAGCACGCGCTCAGCACGCGCTCCTCAATGAACAATGCATTTGTGTGCTGAGTCCCCCTCTCACAATAGACAGAGTGGATAGACTCTGTAATAGTCGCCGCAGTGAAATGTTGTGCTCCTCAGTACCAAGCACCCAGCATGCACTCATGGGCGTAATTTTAGGGGCGGACAAGGGGTTCTTATCCCCCCAACTTTCATGGCACACCATTTTGTCTCCATTCATTTGGCTGGGGCACCTTTTCTTCAGATGTCTTGTCCCCCCCCCCAACTTTTTCAGCAAAGTTACTCCACTGCATGCACTCTGCTCCTTTGCAAATGTCTGCCCGTCTTGTTCATCTTAAAAGCTGTAATGAACAATCACACCATGCACTCTGCCCCAAGATGAATACATATCCAAGGATGTACTGTCTTGGCGCAGCTGTGAACACAATACTACAGATCCCAGGATGCAATATGCAGCATTTACTACAGATGTTCCCAGAGTGTACTTATCATCAGGGCGTTGCTTCGATCACACAACGAAGCTGAATTGAGATTACAATGTCACCTTGTGGCACCTCAATGCATAACCTTAACTCAGTAGACTAATGCAGCACCTACCCTGATCTGTGTTTGACCTTATGGCCACAGGTTCACTCAGACCGTCATTCTTCTGAGATCAATAAAATGAGTGCCATTGAGTTGGGTAACAACAAACATCTATGGTCTGTCTGTAGTGCCAAGATACCCCTCTGGGGGTGACCATGCGCTCTACAAATACACTTGTTCTCTTAAATTCCCACCCTAGTGCATGTCATGGTTGGGGGGCATAGGTCAACCCCAGGCACCACAAAATGAATGGGCAGACTTAAGTGCAATAATACCTTTAGAATGCCTATTTTTTGACTAACACACAAAACTAAAATTGTTTATATCCATGTTTGCCGGCTCGCCAATGACCTCCCTGACGATCCACGGCCTCTTCTATTGTCCTGCCAGCATTCCCTTTTTCACTTTACCCAGGGTTGCCCCCTGAGGGTGGGCTTAGACTTGTTTCCCATTCCACAGAACTCTGACATGAGCTTCTCTCACTCTGTAATATCCTCCCCGTTACAGCAGTCTGAGGGCCGCCCTATAATCATCCCTAAGTAGCTTCTTTATGGGAACCCTACGAACATATGGAAGAGCCGCCATGCCTTATCAAAAACCTCCACTGGCATCCAAGATGGCCGCCGGCGAGAGCAGTCGCACATAATCGGAGCTCCGCCGGGGCCGCCAATCTAAAGCACTACCCACAGCAGCAGCGGCTGGCTTCGCGCCCCCCCCCGCACCCCTCCACGGACAGCTGAAGGCCTCCCCGCCCTTCTCCCCCCGGGGGGTGCTGGAACGCCGATCGAGCGGACGCGCGAAGAAGGAAGCGAGGAGAAGCGCGGCCGCCCCCTCCCCCACCGGGGTCGTGTGGGACCGGCTCTCCCACGCGGGGATCGACGCGCAGGGCAAAGCTACGCAGGGAAGCGGCCCGCGACACTACAATCGCGGAGGCAGAGCGGGGCCTCGCTCCGGGGGCCCCAGGAGAAGCGCGGCCGCCCCCTCCCCACTGGGTCGAGTGGGACCGGCTCTCCCGCGCGGGATCGACGCGCAGGGCAAAGCGACGCAGGGAAGCGGCCCGCGGCACTACAGTCGCGGAGGCAGAGCGGGGCCTCGCTCCGGGGGCCCCCGGGAAGGAGAAGCGGCATCAAGGAGATCGGGGCGGACCGCTGGAGAGGAGGAGCGGGGGCCGCCCTGACAGAAGCCGGAAAAATAAGAGGTGAGCCTGCCGGGGAGGGGGCACAAATAAACCTCCCATCCGCCCTCACATGGACTGGGCTTCCCCGCGGGCCCATAGAAGGGATCTTCCACAACAAAGGCCCACCAAGGCCTAGGCAGACAGAAGGACTCGCCCACTAAGGGCTTGTACGACCGACCACCCACAAAGCCCGACCTAAGAGGCACGGCAACCGGGTGGGGGTCTCGGGAGGGGAAAACCCGAGAAGCAACCACAATCAGCCACTAGAGAATCCTCCGACGGGCCGACGTGGGAAGGAGCAGTTTCCACTCCAAGCCAGGGTTCCCCCCCACCCACAACAGCACAATAGGGAACAGAACCGGAGGGGGACACGACGACGCAACGCCCCCCCCCACAGGCACCCCAACGAAGCACAATACAATGTCAAGAGCAAAAGGTAAGGGAACCCCACCCCACAGACACCCCAAACGTCGAAACAAGGTGCAGATATACTTCAACTGTGGTCAACAGAAGGGTCAACGCAATCAAGGGGAGAACTCAGGGAGAACCGATGGGAGAAGCAGAGGCTATCTCCCAGAGTCAACAACCACTGACCAAGGGAGACATGCAAAGCTGGCTCATGAACCTGCAGGAAAATCTCATGTCAACAGTCCAAGAGCAGTTTACGACCATGAAGGATGAACTAAAACAAGTGGTGCAAGACATGAGAATAGACATAAATAACCTCGAGGAGAGAACCGACGTGGTGGAGAAAGCAGTACAAGGCCTTGAAGAAGACACGAGACAGATCAGCGAGACACAAGAACAATTGGTGACGCTCACACATAACATGGAACTACAATGTGAAGATCTGGAGAACCGCTCAAGACGCTCCAACATCAGAATCAAGAACATGGCGAGACAGTACTAGACAAAGATCTGAAATGGCGGTAAAGGAAGTGTTTAGAGACATTCTGGGGGTACAAGAAACAGAAGACATCGGAGTCGACAGAGTCCATAGGGTTGGACCAAAAAGAACGGGGCCCAGGGGAAAGACCACGCGATGTCCTAGTGGCCCTCTCTTCTTACCCGCAGAAAGAACAGATACTCAGAAGGGCCAGGGAAAATGGAACATATCAAAATGAATGGGCAAGACATCCAACTGTACCAGGATCTGGCTCTGATTACCCTCCAAAAAAGAAGAGCAATGGCCCCATTGGTGAAAGTGCTAACGGAAAAACAAATCCGCTACAAATGGACGTTCCCATTCGGACTCCTATTTTCCTGGGAAGGGAAACAGAGGAGGGTGACAACATTGGAAGAAGGCCTAAGCACCTTGGGGCTACCGGAAGGGAGACGGAGCGGGGGGAAGCTGCTAACAGGAGTGAGCGCACGAAAAGGCTTATGGGCTGGAAACAACCAAACAGAAGAAGGCAATGACGGGAGGGAGACAAGGAGGAAAATACCTTGAAGAACTCAATAAAAGTATATCTGAGGGAACGGATTTGGGTATGGAGACACCGGAACCGGTGTGGGGGCGCGCGGATGCTGCGTCGAACGGACAATACACTGAAGGCGGTCTGGCGGAGTCCAGGCGGCTTTGGAACTCGGTAAAGTCCAATGGAACAATGGGGTTTAGGAATCCCCACCACATAACCCCCTGAGAGATGGGAGGGCAGGGAGCGAAGGGCGCAACGCCCTAGCGTCAATAGGAACCTTGCCCCACTCGGGGACAGTTTTTGTTGGGGTTTAAAGTTAATGGTTGGGGGGAGAGGGAGTTCAAGGGAGGGGAAAAAGTCGGAGAGCTTCTGATTAATGAATCATACATCACAGGCGCACCGAAGCAACGGCACTTGAACAATACAACATGGGGATGATACGCCTTGTTTCATACAATATTAGGGGAATGAACCACCCAACGAAAAGAGCGAAACTGGAGCAACAGTTCAAAAGGGGGAAGGCCGACATCCTACTCCTTCAAGAAACCCATATCAGAACAAGGGACAAACAGAAAACAAGGATAAAAGGTTACAAAATATGGGCACAAGCGACGGCAAAGGAAAAAAAAAGGCAGGGGTCCTGATTGCGGCGAAGGAAGGGAAAGATTTCAAACTTCTGGACATAACGGTTGATAAAGAAGGCAGATACGCTTTCGCCAATGCAGAAATCGAGGGATCTCTCGTCACACTAGCCTCGATATACGCACCAAATCAGGGGCAGGATGGCTTCCTCAGGGACACTCTGTCAAAACTGGAGGTCTTCGCGAGGGGGGATGTGATCCTGGGAGGGGACCTTAACATGGCGTGGAACCCACAATTAGATAGGAGTGCAGGTAAAACACAAGGCCAGGGGCACCTACAAAGCGCCTGCGACAACAAATGGACCAATTGCCCTAAATGATGTATGGAGGGAGAGAAAAGGCGAACAAAGGGGCTACACCCACTTCTCACATGTCCATAACACCATGTCCAGGATTGACTACTTCTGGTGTCAGTGGGCCTGCTGGGAAAAATACAAGATGTAGACAAGGAGCAATAGCCCTCTCAGACCATGCCCCCCTTTGGCTAGACGTGACTTTCCCAGGGAGAAAGAATGGGCTGTGGAGATGGAAGCTACCCCAGGATCTGATTCCAGGACCCTATAACGGGGAGTCAATCAGGGAAGCGATTGAAGAGTACTTTATTCAAAACGACACAGGGGAGGTAGCACTGAGCGCAGTCTGGGACGCGTTCAAAGCAGTACTGCGGGGAAAGATGATTGCGCTGAAATCTACGAGAGACAAACAAAGGTTTCAGTGGGAAAGGAATTGGAAAGGCGATTGAGGACATTCAAGAAAAAATGCTAACACATCCCACGAAGATACTGAAAAAATCACTAAAACACACACAGGGCCAACTAGAGATGCTACGGACGAGAGGCGCAGAAAAAACCTACTCTATCTGAAACAGAGATATTACATTAAAGCAAACAAAGCGGATAGACTCTTGGCGAGACAGCTCAGGACAAAACAGAAAGAAACAACGATCAAGGCCATACGCGATGCGAAGGGGACATTCATACACGCACACACGACATGGGGAAACACTGAGACAATTCTATCAAACTCTCTACTCCACAGAACGCCCAGACACTTCCGCCCAAGACTCATATTTAGAGCGCCTACCGATTCCGAAAATATCAGAAGAAGAGAAACAGACATTAGAGTCCCCTATTAGTGAAGAGGAAATCAGGAAAGCAATAAAAGAACTCCCAGTTAACAAAGCCCCAGGCCCAGATGGGTTTACGGCCCAATTCTATAAAAAATATTCTGACATTCTGACCCCGATATTAACCAGGCTCTTAAACTCCTTTAGAGAGAAGGGCAATATAACTCCCACAATGAACGAAGCGAAAGTATTAGTTTTCCACAAACCAGGTAAGGATCCAACGAATCCGGCGTCAATATAGACCAATCTCCCCTGATTAACTTAGATGCAAAAATCTACACAAAGATTCTGGCCACAAGATTGTCCCAACTACTCCCGAAACTAATCGGCGAAGATCAATCAGGCTTCATCCCGGTAGACAAACGCATGACAATACAAGGAGACTCGCCCACCTGGTGGAAAAAATAGGCATATCCCACACCCCTGCGATTCTTCTGTCTGTAGACGCCGAGAAGGCTTTGACCGAGTCGAATGGTCTCTCCTATTCAAAATCTTGAAGTGTATGGGGTTTGGGGAACAGTACATCGCGAGCATCAGAGCGAACTATAACTCCCCATCCAGTAGAATTGTCATTAACGGCGAGGTTACGGATAAGGTAATCATATCAAGAGGCACGAAACAGGGATGCCCCCTCTCACCCTTACTCTATGCTCTATTTTTAGAACCACTCCTAATAAAAATACGGGAGTCAATCAACATCAAAGGATAGACATGCGGGACAACAACATAAAGTGATCGCCTACGCGGATGACATGCTAACAACCCTAGAGGACCCGAATTAACCTTAGCAGTAGCGGTGAGGAATTAGAGCACTATGGAAACCATCTCGGGTCTAAAAATCAATAGGAAAAAATCAGAGATCCTGATCCTGGCAGGAGACACCGCAAACATAGAAAGGAAGCCAAGTTGCAGGACCTTAAGATAGTAAAAAGTAGCATAAAATATCTTGGAATAGTGGTTCCACATAACATCGAGTTATTCTACGGGGAAAACTACCCATCACTAATCGCAAAACATTAGAAAGGAACTAGCAAGATGGAACCCGCTACAGATTTTCGTGGTGGGCAAGAATACAAACTGTCAAAATGTCGATCCTCCAAGGGTCCTATACTATTTCCAGGCTATCCGGTGGGAGTCCCCGACACCTTTTTCAAGACCCTGACCAAATTAATATCATCCTTTATTTGGAAAGGGAAAACGCCCCAGGATAGCAAAAATGGTCCTAACGGCCCCAACCAGGGATGGGGGGATGGCGCTCCCACATTTAAAAAATATTATCAGGCAGCACAGCTCAAAGTCCTGGGGAATGGTAAGGGAGAACCCGCAGGGATATGGGCCAGCAAGATAGGGCAGTAGCTAGGACCCCACTGGTTGAACTCCTTTGGAAACAGAGGCAATACAGA
This sequence comes from Ambystoma mexicanum, assembly GCA_002915635.3. Lineage (NCBI taxonomy): Eukaryota > Metazoa > Chordata > Amphibia > Caudata > Ambystomatidae > Ambystoma > Ambystoma mexicanum. The sequence continues at coordinate 81,612,074 of CM010933.2, read as the reverse complement.
CATGAAAATCTGAGGATTAGCGAAATTATGAGGACCACGCTAAAAGCATGGGACCACCAAACACGAACAGGTATTATGACCACGGAACTCGGACCCTTTACTCCCATTTGTAGAAATCCACAATTTCCCCCGGGATGGAACAAGGGGCATATGACAGATGGGAGAGGAGGCATAACCAAAATAGGGGAGATGTTTGCAGACAAAGAAATTATCCCACTGGAATCCTGTTTTACTGGCTCAAACCCCCAAAAGGAGAGAGATATAGATATGAGCAGCTGAAACACTGGCTAAGTTCCCCGAATATCACGGAAGCAGCAACCAGAGATCTCACTGCCTTTGAGACATACCTCATATCCAACACGGGGGAAAAAAAGTGGGTGGCAACTCTTTATAAATTCATAAACACACAAGGGAGGATATTAAATGGTCCTATAGAATAAGGTGGGGCAGAACATTAGGGAAAGAACCAACGGATAGACAATGGAGGACCTATGGAAGCAGATCCCCAAGATGACCCGCTCGGCACAAACCAGGGAGATGTGGGTCAAAGTTATGACTCAATGGCACTACACCCCAGAGCGACTCCACTCCATGTACCCAAATGTGTCAAATCTATGCTGGAGAGGATGTGATGAAGTGGGTACCCGGAGACATATTTGGTGGGACTGTGAGGGTATTAAACCATTCTGGGAAGAAATTAGAAACGACTTGGGCAAAGTATTCCCAGATGTGGGGCTGCTTGGGGAAGAGGTCTGGCTATGTGGACTCAGGGATGGCACTGCAAGACTATACAGTAGATCACAATGGAGAGCATTCACAGGTCTACTCATCGCGGCATGGACCACCATAGCACAGAAGTGGAAGAGCAAGGATACTCCACTGAAATTCACATGGTTGCAAAAAGTTTGGGCCCACATTACAATGGAGAAAATCACCCACAAAATACAAGGTTCCGGAGACAAATTCGGAAAAGAATGGGAAGGAACCCTGCAATACCTCCAGTCAGACTTTATGGAACAGTGTGCCCCCACAATATTAAAGTCTCAGATATTTTCAATGCCTAATAAAAGCCAGAGACAATTAGAGCTCTCCGATACAGGGGGGGGGGGGGGGGGGGGGGGGGTAGAAGGGTTTATTAAAGATATGTTTTAAAAAAAAAAAAAAAAAAAAAACCTCCACTGGCAATGCCAGGTACCACTCTGATTATTTGGTGCTTTTCCAGATTAGTCCTCTGTTTTGGTGAGCGGCGGATTATCCATTAAGCCAAGTAGGCACCGGCCTATTGGCCCCACTCCTTTTAACTGCCCCAGGGAAGGCAGAGGCCTTGGTGCGCTGCTGCGCAATGGCCTGCGCCGCGTTAGCATTCCTATAATTTGCGAGGGGGGCCCGAATGTTTCGACTGCCTAGGGGCCTCCACAGGGTTTAATCCGGCACTGGTGCCGGAGCATTGGCCGAACAGAGGACGCTATTGTAAGTTGTGCGTCCGTTCATTTACATTACAGCCCTTAGGGCACACACTCCTCAGACATATGCCTAATGGATAATGTATCATGACATGTGTTCACGGTGGCCTACACGAGGCTGCATTTTGCCCGGGAAAGTCCTTGATCGTGTAATTCTCGAGACGCAATACAATGTTTACTGTTGACCCTCATAATTATTGCTCTCACGCCCCGATAATCAGGGTCCCAGAATCCTCACTCATTTCTTTCAGCCTTCAGCCAATACATGTTTTATTTGAATTTTAGATTATCTTAGCCAAACATAAAACTGAACATAGATAATAAAAATTGAACCTCAATGAGTTTGCTTCTTCGTTACTCAAGGGTTCCCTTTAAAACACAATTTATTCAAAGGCATTAATTGCCACTTAAAAATCTTAACCACACCATCCTCTGCTTACTTCCCATTTATTTATTTATTTATTTATTTATTTATTTATTTGGACATTTGTACAGCGCACCTAAACTGGAGGCATGTTGGCGGTTTTTGCTTAAGAGGAATGGGTACGTTTGGTAGCTTGCATATCCCATCTTACCAAATGCACCTATCTACATTATAGCTAAAACAAGCCTCTCCAGTCATGACACTTCTTCCTTACAAGTCATCTGCCATTGGACTGAGAGGTTCATATGCAGTCATCAGGAAGCCAGCCATTGAGACTGGGCAACGCGCGTTATGCAAAATATATATTGTGAATTGCAGTTGATCCTAAAAGTGGTCTTTATCTTCAATTGGATCCACATGCTTTCTTCTCTCGTGGTAAAAACTGAATCTAGTTAGGTAATGTACCTACTTCTCATTCAGTTTATTGTCGATGAAGGTACCTCTTCCTACTCTTTCACAGCCTTTGTGGTTCATGTTTGAACAGCTTTAGATCCACTGTTCAAGCACTGGTCCTATCCCCCCTGGATGGGGGCAATGCCCTCCTCGAAGGCCTCCCACCGTCCACCCTTGTGCCCCTGAGAAGTGTCCTACACATGGCTACGGTCTTAAGTCAAATAATCGTTTTCTGAAAAAACGAATGAAAAAAAGACCGATTTAGAATGACCGCTCTGTGACCGCACAGAGCAGTCTTTCTAAATCAGACTGTCACACCCCTTCCGCACACAAGTGCGTGCAGGGGCTGACAGGCAGGCCAGGACCCGGAAGCACCATCGGGGGAGAACGGGTAAGTGTTTCTGTGTTTGTGTGTGTGTGTGCATTTGTGATTATTGGGGAGGCGGAGGGGTATGAGGGATAGAGGAGCGGGGGTAAAAAAAACACAAGAGGGGGTGGGGGTGCAGAAGGGGGAGCACTCTTAGCAGCAGTTACTAGGCCATACCTCCACAGGCCATCTGATCCTCTCTTGGTCTTGAAAGAGCCTTGTATACAAAAGTAGAGACCCAAGAGACAACATAGTGGAAACTTGGAGTCCCGGAGCATGGATTTTGCACATCAAAGCAACTGCAAGCACTGGTGACCCGGAAAGGATTTACACGAGGGCAGAATAAATTAAGAAATGCCTGCTGGAGCAAGATTCCAAGCAATGAATGCAAACATTTCAGAAACATCGGATCACCTTGTGAACCAAATGCGCATAGAAAACCTCTAAATTGAGCCACAGATCCACTCTCTTCGTAGGTCCTCAATTTGTTATTATTATGATGGTATTTATTGAGCGCAGACCTAGCTCTGAGAAGCAACGAAGCGCTTTAAAGAGATATAGAACAGTACAGATGCATAATGGAGCGCTTTTCAGAGGTAACAGAACAGATATACAGCAGGGGGTAGGATACAGAGGGGCACAGAGGAGGGTTACAGCGCGACCGGGTGGCAGGCAGGAGAGGGGTAGACGGCATCTAGCGAATCAGGTGGTGCAGGGGTGGCGTGATGGCCTAGGTGTTGAGGAGGACAGGTTCCTTGATGGTGGCTCTTGAGCTCTTTTCTGAATTGTAGGAGCGTGGGGGTGACTCTGATGCTGACAGAGAGGTTCCAATGGATCCGAACTTCAAAGCTGCAATGTTCAGCCAATGGGTCTGCATCACTGATCTCACCTGAGGCTGTTCCTGATATGGGAATTGAGGAAGCAGTTTCCCCTTGTTATCCCTTGAAAGGCCCTCAAGGCCCCAAACCCTTAAGTGCCTTCTCCTGCACTTTTCCCGCTCTTTGCTGAGCTTGCCCACTGTTTACAAGATTTTGAAAGCAATACTGAGTTTCCGGCCATGTTTTCATGCGCTCTACTTTTTAACCCTTTTCAGGAATATTTCTCATTTGTCCTTACATTAAGCCGAATGTATGGGACAGCTGTTGCATCAGCTTGCTAAGCTTCCCTCGTGTATGTCAATTTTTCTGCTTCGTCCTTATGTTTGGCGTTTGGGAATGTGCGAGAGTTAAAGCGGTTCATGAAAAGCGGTCTCTTATAGTGGGGTTTCAGCCTCAAATTCGTATTCACTGAGGCTGCCTGGCAAACTCTACATATGCCGCTAAAAAAGGTGGGGGGCAGCCACTGGATCTAGGGCACCCCTGTATATTTCAAATGCTTCTATGCAACAACAACAAAAAAGTATATATATATATATATATATATATATATATATAGCGCTGTTCAAATAATCAATGTTTTTGTCATCATTTATTATGTGATAGTTTTGATTAGAGTGAGACCCCTGAAACCCATCCTCCCTCCACCACACAGCTGTGCCTCAGCTTTCTTATCATTAGGTTAAATTTCATTTTGCCATAACACTGCATCGTTCCTTTCCTCCTTTTTTCTCTCTCTTAAATAAACCTTTTTGCGGGACACATATTGACTTACAAAAATAGCCCCCAAAAATGTTCTTCACATTTTCTCTGTGATTAATGTTCAGGCAACGTTTTCAGAGGCCACACCTGTAAATTGCAGTGTAAATTGCAAGTACAACAAATTCAGAGTTTCAATGTTCATAGTTGACCCAATCATTCCAGGCTACTTTAGCAGTGTAGTATATTTGTCATTTTTTTTATTATAAGTATTATACAGTTTAACAATAAAAGTCAACTTTTAATAATATTCTCCTTCACCTCATGAAAAGAATTTAAAAAACGAAGTCATTCTCAATGTTGCAATATTAAAAGGTAATGATACTAAGACTTTTTCAATGATAATCCACAATTTCGTGAAGTGAAATATCCATGCATTGTTATGTCTCAAGAGAATAGCTCATGGGCAACGTGCTCGCCTTGGAAGCAGGACGACACGGAGCACCACAGATTCGATCGCCCTGTCCGCGCTTAAGGGTGTTATAAATAACCTATCATATCATATCATTACTAGACATAAATATTTTCCATGTGTCGTTCTATTTTTCATTATCCCGTCTACTCCAAGAATGCATATGTCTACTTCTAATACCCTCCAGGGCTACACAGTCCCATAGTAGATGTTTTGCAGTCTTTATCAAGTTTTCACCACATAGGCGACATAGCCTAGCGTCTGCTGGTATCTCCATGCACGCTCCCAATTTTTCAGGCGTCATTACATCATTGAACTTCATTCTACTATATATGTGCATATTAAATGATTCCCAAGGAAACTGTTAACATGTGAAGATGTACATATATGATATATGACACATAAGCCAACACCAGATTTCTCTGCTAACTCCACCAAGTGTTGATCTCTAATGTGTATTTCAAGGATGTGGCGCATCTCGTTCTTAAATCCTGGGTGCGGGAGAATGCTTACATCTACAGTGCTTCTATTGAGCACAGCTGGGCACGGTCCATGAATTTGATAGTAGTACTACATTTCATATACATATTTTTGCAATAGTAAGCATCCCCAAGGTACCATAGTAAGGTGCTGGGTGCCGCATTTGTTAACTTCCAAAACATATGGAGACGACATTGGCCAATTGTTGTGGCAATACTCACCATGTCATATTCCAAAAATGCCGGAGTTTGCTTATTTAGCCTCAGTAGTACCCGCAGTGTACCTCTTTCCTTCAGTGCTAATTTAGCAATCAACTTTAAGCCCCGGAATTCAATCCCATCTGTTAATGTGGGCCAGATTTTAGTCTTATATAGTTTAATGATGGTAACCTCCTGCTTTGTAAGTCACTGCTTTACTAACACCTGTGACCTAAGTGGTTCTGAGTTGATTATTCTGGAGATGCAAATTTCCATCTAATCTGCCTTCAATAGTTACACCCAGGTATTTATAGGCACTGACGCTCTCAATATTCTCACCATTTAATGTCCAGGATCGGGACTTGCAACCAGACAAAATGTGATAGTTGGACGCAACCACCATTATTTTTGTCTTATTAGTATTCATTGTTTATGAATTTAGCACTGCATGTTTTTCGAACTGACCAAATAAGGCCTGCAATCCCCTTGGTGGTAAATCCAACAACGCCAGGTCATTGGTGTACGTACGCAAGCCATTGTATCTCTGCCCTGCCCAATATGGGTGGTATTGAGTTGTAATGAGCAATGCCATCCCCCAAGTTAGCCAGGCATAGATTAAACAATGCTGGTGCTAGAATGCACCCCTTTTTGAGTCCAGAGCAAGACACGATCCATTTCCTCATCCCCCCCACCCACCACAGGATGATTCATTCGCACTCTGACATTAGTGCCTGTGTGCAGGGCAATAATCATACTATGCAACCCTCTGGGTATCTTCCAGTTGTTCAATTTCTTCCACAGCCTGTTCCTATCGACAGTATCGAAAGCTGCACTAAAGACCGGCAGCTTACGAATAATCCATGCCTCTTCGATACGAGTTATCAATGTCAGTCCATTGTCAGCCGTGCTGGAGCCGCTCCTGAATCCTGTTTGGTTGTGCGGGATGATGTCATTTTCCCACATCCATTAATTTAGCGCCCCAAGCAACACCGTAGCAAATATTTTAGCAGGGACATCAGGGGTTTATAGTGAAAATGTCGAAAACAAAAATGTCGAACCCCCCGTTTATTTTTTATAGCTAAACCCAAAAAAACATACAAATAAAAAAAACACATTCGATTTTTTTTTCAACATTTTATTTCTCGACATTTTTGTATTCGACTTTTTGCAGTCGACATGATAACTGCACACCGACATCCGGCATAGCTAAGAGCCTCTAATTACAAGGTTCTTGTCTATTACCTTTTTTTATAAATAAGAACGATGGTACTTTCTTTCCATGTGTTTTGGAGAAGCTGTGTTTTTCCTATAAGGATAAACAACCAGTGTCGTGCCCCGGCCCAAGTGTCCCGATCGTTTTTTATCAACTGATTCCAAGTTCCCTCGGGCCCAGGGGCTCCTAGAAGATTTACTGACACTGGTCATATTTCGGATATCCGCCAGGTTCCAATAATAGGCCCACAGCCCTGATGCATCTAAATCATTGCGGGCGAAAGAGGGAGCGCTGACGCCCAATGTAGTTTCAATGTGTCTAACCCAAGCCCCCTCCGATACATCACATACCAGGGGACTATGTTCTTGGTTAGTGTTGATGTTGCTCCAGAACATTTTTGTGTCATTCTTCATACCACAATGTACTACTGATGTTTTAGCCACAGTTTATAGGATACACAATGATTGGCTACCCAATACGCATGTCCCTTGGGATCTAAACCCTCAATTCAGCTCTTACTTGTCTTTTTTGATTTCTTAACTCGACTTCAAAGCGGTGCTGATGGACTCACTGCACTTGGGTCCCTCCCTGGTTGACAAGCCTTTTCTTTTCTCTGGTAATACTGGAGCTGATGCTTTTTTATGAGTCTCCTAACTTACAGTTTCCCTGCGTTGCAGTTTCCATGGTCATTTCGTGCTGTTTCTTCCCCTCGCATTCAGTAATATATCTGACAAGCCGCTTGTTCGCCATCTGACCCACTACATGTAAGTTGTTTGTTGTCCAAGCGATGCGGTTATTCTGTACATTAATGGCGATAACTCCCTGCTCCCCCCATGTCCATTTGATTAGCCCGGTTTAACACACAAATGATCGCCCTCTTCTCTTTGCGCGATATTCATATCGATCACTGAGTTTGATCAGCTGGAGCAAAATACACAGTCTAGGATGCCGGCACTGTTGTTAGAGGACCAGGTGAATTGAGGAGGCGAATATGAGGGGCGGTTTCGATTCACAATGTTTGGCCCTAGTGAGTATACAGTGCCCTGGCCCACCTCAAGACTCGTTTACAGCCTATGGCCCTCATTACGACCCTGGCGGAAAGGGGTTTACGCCGGCGTAAACCATGGCGTACCTTTCCGCCTGAGTACGAGTTCCCGTAGCGCCATGGTGATTTTTACGCCTGCTTTTTGCAGGTGGAAAAATCCATGGCGCTACGGGACTTGTTAATTACGCCACCGTAATTTACGGTGGCGTAATTAACGCCTTCCCCACTCCCATTATACCCTATGGGGCAAAAATGGGAATGGGGAAGGGTAAATGGGGATTGGGGACTTACCGCCCCGCCAAGGTCGGGATGGGGCGGTAAGTCCGCCAACCACCATGGCGGAGTTGGCAGCTTAGCGCCATGGACCATGGTGCAAATTGCACCATGGTTCTCCGCCAGGGTCGTAATGAGGGCCTATGTCTAGTCTGATTCCCTTGCTTCTGTTTCATCAACCATACAGTTTCTGGGAATTCTGGCATTGAATTCTCCACGCACCACTATTGATTCAACTCCAGCATTTGCTGCCATAAGAGTTTCTAATTCGCTAACGATTTCGGTGTGGCCTTTTGCAGTAGGAGGATCGTAAATGTAATTGACATCTCTTGTCCAACAATTCCACCTACCTGATTTCTTTCAAGGGGAGTTTCGTCTGCCAGCAGATATGTCGTTTTAGTATCCATGGTGAAATGTACGGGGTACTTGACCCCTAGTGCCATTCCCCCCTTAGGCCTCCCCCTAGGACCACAAGTGGCCTCCTTTGATATCATTTTCCACCCATCAACAATAAGCGGGGTAACTAACCAGGTTTCGCGTAGGGCAATAACGGTGAAGGCATCAATTGACTCTATTAGCCCTCCGTGTGCAAATAAATGTGTGTGGCCCGGGTGTTCCTTGTTAATAACACAGGCAATTGATTAGGAATGTTTTGCCGTAGGATGTTAATTACCCATTTCCATTCTTCCTCGCCTTCGACCTGAAGTGTTTCACGATTTCTCTGTCACGGTTGACTAGAACTTATCGGTGTAGTGTAAGATAATATACTGACCGCCATTAACTACTGTCAATCAACAGTTCACAAGCTCAGTGATAGGCTTACACCACCAGACAGTTACGTCACCAAACGCAATTCCGCGTTGAAACCCTTCACTGGAGTCAAGAAAGATTTAATGTCAGAAAGATAAACTGTATTAAAAAAAATCGATATAACAATGTAATAAAGGAACAGATGTATGTTTGACCCAGCAGCTTCACCTGTTGCCACCCCTAGAGGGAGCTGTCGCATTAGGATATATAGAGACAATGCCAATTAGCATAACTTTACCTGTTGCCACCGGTAGAGGGAGCTGTTAGTTTAGGATATATATAGAGCCCATGCAAATTTGCATAGCTTCACCTCTAGAGGGAGCTGTTGCCTTAGGATATATAGAGACAATGCCAATTTTCATAGCTTCTCCTGTTGTCACCGCCAGAGGGAGCTGTTGGCTTAGGATATATAGTGCTCCTACTGTGCCAATGAAAACCTGCACTTTGCCGTGTTCACGGGCCTGTACACTAGTACGATATAATCACGTATAATACACAGCATATTTCCCCTGCAAGCTTCACTTAAGGAACTAAAACCAATTTGGAGGCGATCACGTTTGTGTAGACCTCCACCTGTGCATAGTGCTTGTGACCGAGCCATGCAGGCATCTAGTCTTTTCTGACAGGTAATAGATTTGAGACCTTTGGGGACGCAGTGATGGTGCAAGACCACACATATTTCTAAGTGGGAATGTGGGATAATTGGAGTGTTTCATTTTGGACAGTAGTTGAAGTGTAGTTCTTAATTTCCAGTCTTAAGGACTACAAAAGACAGCACATGAGCAGGTGTTTGGCCGTCCACCCTGCAGCAGGTTGCTTGGCTGGCTTTCTTCATTGGGTCTGGACAGCCGATCCGTTCCTGGCCAGCTTAAGGCAAATGCTGTGGTTATTAAAGGAACCCTGAGATGATGTCTCATGTCAGGTGGAAGAAGAAGCTCCTGGATTGGCAGTTTTTGGGTACACGCCTTGTCGCTCGAGTTGTGCAACGCCCCCTGGATGGTGCGCCAGGTCATTGCAGAGGATGTAGCGTCACTTCCTTCAGGCTGCGCAGGGGTGGGAGGAAGGACAAATGTGTCTCGGGGTGGCGGCTGGGGGTGACCACAGCATTCCCCATAGAAATTTCAGTCCAGATTATGTGGAAACCTATCATGGTATTTATTGGGTGCGGACCTAGCTCCGAGAAGCAATGGAGCGCTTTACAGATGCATAACGGAGAGCTTTTCAGAGGTAACAACAGACCCGATATTCAGGGTTGGGTAGGATACAGAAGAACACAGAGGAGGGGTACAGCTGTACAGGGGGACGGAGAGCAGAGGGGCCGGACAGCGTCTAGCGAGTCAGGTGACGCGGGGCCACGTGTTGGCCTAGATGTTGAGGAGAGACTCTTCTGAATTGTAGATTGTAGGAGCGCGCGGGCGACTGTGATGCTGATGGGGAGGAGGTTCTATAGTCTTGGGGCATAGGCAGAAAAGGTTTGTCAGGAAGGCACTAACAATTTAGTAGTGACTGAGAGGTGGGTGGGGCTTAGTCCTTATGAACCTTCATACGCATGGGTTGGTCTGCAAAATGGCATCCATTTAGAGGAACAGCTTCCTACCTTAAATTTAGGTGCAGCTCTGCCTCAAAACAATTTGCAGTAAGATAGCTCAGCGGGTTAAGCGCCGCTCGTTGCTGTAATCTGTGTTTGATGTGCAGGTCGCAGGTTATAATGCAGGCACGTTCGACTCAGCCTTTCATCCTTCCGAGGTTGATCAAGTGAGTGCCAATTTAGATTGGATAAAAAATGTAAATATGTCCTATGTAAAGCGCTTTGGATATAAGCACTATATAAAGAACAAACTCACCAGGTTTGGAAGTATGGCGAAGCCGATTGTTTTGGCATCTGCAACTAATTAAGCTACCGCAAATGCAAATAAATTCCTTTATTTATTCTTTCCACTTTGTTAGTTTGTACTTGCAATTTACTTGGCCTGGAAGGCATGGTTGCCAGCTTAGAGACCTACTTTTGTGTTGTACGTGTGCTTTACAAATATCGACTGGCAGTGCTGCTCATTGGGCCGGATTTCCCTGGATCTGGGATCCGGCAGTATACATGTTGCACTCACGTATTTCAGTGTTATTGACACGCTTAAATTACGTTGCTGAGAGTGTCAGCGTTCCTGATCTTGCTGAGGAGGGATTTGCACCCATGATGTCAAGAGCACTTTCCAGACAATTAACCGCAAGACCACTTGAACGTCTGCTCAGTGTGTCTGTAAAATTAAACTCTCCTGAAAGGCACATTTTAATTTGTGTTTGGGAGGTTTTAGAAAAATACCCCCGGGCCCACCTCCGCCATCGCTGGTGGGGTTCCACCAGTAAATAATGTCCATTTCCAGCCCTTCTGTCTGGAAACAGAATGATGTCACTCCGTGATTACATGTACAAATCAGTATTAACGCAAAACAGGGAGAGTTGCTGACTGTCGGCATCTAATACCTGACAGCTGAAAGTCCAATGCTGGCTCCATGTCCTCATCAGGATAAACCTCAAGGCTCAATACATAACATTAAAGAGGCACAGAACCAAGGCAGCCCCCGGCATGACAGCTAAGATTAGCCGAAGATACCCAAGTCCCTGGGCCCAGAACAAGATGGGAAAGAAGAGGCACGAGACCGTCTCAGCAGTGGCCACTCGACTATGGAACCCACTGCCCCAGCCATTCCTGTTCTGACACCAAACCCAACGATCACGCTCCGAATGTTGGCTGGGGTGACTTTGGGGTCATAGAGGAGGACACGTTGCAACTGCCCTCGAAACACCTTGAGACAGACATAGTTATAAGAACGAAGAAACGTTCTTCTCACAAAATAGTCCGACTCAGTCTGAAATCCCAAAGGATGCCACATGCTTGCAGCTTCCAACACCTGGCTGGCTTTTGAAACGGTTCAGTGACTTGAAAAGTATGCATGCTGTGATAGTGTGTATGTACGTGTGTGACTGTGTGTGTTTGTGTGTGTGTTATTGCGTGTCTGTATGTGTGTGTGTGTGTATGTAATTGCGCGTGGTGCGTGTGTGTGTGTGATTTAGTGTATGTGTGTGATTGTGTGTGTGGTGTGTGTGATTGTGTGTCTTTATATGTGTGTTTATGTGTGATTGCATATGTGTACGTGTATGAATGTGTGTGTGTGTTGTGTGTGCTTGCCTGGTTGTGTGTGTGTGATTGTGTGTGTGGTGTTTGCTATTGCATGTCTGTGTCTGTATGTGTGTGTATGTGTGTGATTGCATGTGTGTGTACGTGTGTGATTGCGTGTGTGTGTGTGTTTTTTTAAGGTGAGCATGTGGAAATATGCGCTGTCCAGCTTCCCCTTCTTCAGAGTTCTGTGTGTGATTGGGTGTCTGTATGTGTGTGCGTGCGTGTGAGTGTGTGTGTGCGTGTGTGTGATTGCATGTGTGGTGTGTGTGTATGTGTGATTTCGCGTCTCTGTGTAACTGCATGTGTGTGTTTTTAAGATGAGCATGGCTAGAAAGGTGTGAGATTGCAGCAGTAAACGCTAAACATCAACAGGACGTTTATTTGAGAGGGGCCTGTTTCCCCTCGGTGGGTGGGCGGCGGGCATCCTCCGAGGGGCATGAATACCCACTGAGTAGGTCAAATGGCAGCTGATGCGCCTCTCACTCACTGCAGCCCTCTAGTGGCAGGCGCGGCCCTTGCACTAAAGGGCTGTGAGAGCGTGTGCACTGCACTGTACGTCCCTCTCCGTAATGAGGGGCAGTGATGGGTGCAGGTGGACAGTCGCCACTCTGGCCCCAGCAAGCCCATTGACCGCAAGGGCCATCTACACCATCCTGAAGGGGGGAGGGTTCCCTACAAGAAAGTACCTGCCCAGGGGCCTGTCCCAAGTGATCCCTGGGGCTCGCAGGTCAGCAGTGCTCGGTGCTCAGCTGAGATCCTCTCCACAGCCTTCCACACCGTGCAGAGAGCACACAGCGCAAACTTGGAACAAACTCCCCTTGGATCTCAGAATGGACCAACCTTACTCGAGTTTCAGGCGAAAAGTCCTTACTTGGATCCGTGCCAATGACACTTAGCTGGACCTCCCCCTCCCACATAGACACTAGATATCTGCAACCAGCTGAATGACATCCGATCAACTAGACTTAACCCTAGCTCCGCACTTTTCCTCTTTTTCTTTTTTTCTTCTTTTCCCGTTGCTCTCTCACTATACCTACCGTTGATCTAAGGTGAACTGTATAAACTGCACTTTCATGATTTAACTGCGAATGTATAACGTGTATTTCTCCTGTAACTAAGTTCTTAAGCAACCTTGTACTGTTTGCGCCCAGCTACCCCCTCGGGTTTGGTTTCTGCGCTATACCAAATAAACAAACAAACAAACAAACAAACAAACAAACAGGGGTGATAAGAGCGAGATAGGGCAAGGGCAGGATGGGTAAGATGCGTGCGCTCCTCCAGGTACCACCTCACTGGAGCCTGAGCGGAGCACATGCACCATACAGCCGAAAACAGCACCCCTCTCTTGAAAAACGTGCTGGGCCCAGACTAATCGCAGTAACCCCTCATTGGTTGATTTTGTGAAAATACACATAACAACAATACGTGCTGCAGCAAAACAAATATACCAAAGGATATGTCAGTTGCCCCGCCGACCAAATAGTCTGCCTTTCAGCAGCCCTTTAGTTATGTAAATGCTTACTATGGGATGTATTGCACCCCCAATGTCCTCTATTACAATGTGTAGAATGTTATGTTTCATGCTGAGCTTGTTGGGTCAGAGAATTCTTATTAGAACTTCCAGTCTGTTTGTTATGCCTCAAAGTTGTCAGTTGATGGAGGCTGCTGAACAGGTTGGGGGTCTTGCCTGTATATCTTAACTTATGCTAATAAACCCACTTCAAGGATCTGTGACCGTGCGGTTATTGGCTCAACAATGGCGACGAGGATGGGATGGTGCTAACTGTACCCCAGGCACTCACCCAGATTTTCAAGACCCCCGACCAGGAGGCGGAAAGGCGGTATTTCCCTGCTGTTGGGAGACACCAAGCCACGTTCCCACGGAGTGGCTTGCCAGCGAGCTTCCTACCGCTGTTTGGAAAGGAGCGCGGAAGGAGTCTCCGTGGAGCTTGGAGGGAGACCGAAGTGGCGTTCGGGAGAGGAGGCAAGCCAGGTGGTGAGGCGCTGAGGGAGGCATCATTTGGCCTTTTCCAAATGGCGGAGGTCTCGTCTTTTCCCCCTTCGCGAGGAAGGAGCAACACCAAGGCGCGTGCTGAGGAGGGAGCCCCGTGCGCGAGCGGACACCAGCGCGAGCCCCCCCTTCGCGAGTCAGGAGCAACGCCAAGGCGAGTGCTGAGGAGGGAGCCCCGCGCGCTAGCGGACACCAGCGCGAGCTCCGCTTTCCCTGTCTCCAGCAGCTGCGGTCCTCGGGGAGGAAAGGACCCTCTGTGTGCATCTCAGCATGTGACCGCGAGCTCGGCAGCAGCACTGGTAGCGTGTGTGGAGGAAAGGACCCACACACGCGAGTGATCATGTGAGCGCCGCCCACACTCAGCCTGGAAGTTCCTCAGTGCTGGGAGCACTGCGGCGAGCTCGCGACTAGATTCGCTTGAGCGAGCCAACTCCAGCAACGCTCACCCGCGGCCCCGGGAGGCTAAGAAAGAGCGTGTGACATCTCTACATGCACGGCAGGATTCACCAGCAGGTCATTACAGGTGAGGCTAGTACTCACTAGCAGCACGGTTGGGCAGCAATAAAGGTGCTTGTGACTTCTATATTGACTTTTTGTGGAAAGGAGCAAACAACTCCTTGGGGAAAAGTAAGGTATTTTCCCAACAGTGGAGAGGAAAGGTTTATGTGCTGAATGAAATTGTAGTGAACCATCAGCCCCTGGGTGGTTATTCAGCATTGGTGACATTTTTTTGGTAGCATCTTGGTAATCGATTCCCTATTCTGCATAAAAAGGGAGTCGCCTTGGTGACATTTCTGGTAGCAGCCGGGTATTTTATGCCCCATTCTGCATAAAAACACTAGTAACCTTGTGATCTCGCAGCCTCTGTGCTACCAGGGAGGAGATGGCCTTATCTGGCGTGCCTGGCCCGCAAGTATTTATGCCTACTCCAGGTCCGCCCAGGATCAAGTGGGCCCCTTGGAAGAAGGATTCCTTCACTATGTTAAAGCCACGTGTGGCAATGGTATGGCCATGGACCGTAAGGTTGCGATGCTGATGCACTTCCTTGGGTATGAGGGCCAAAGAATATATGTTACCCTTCCGGATGCTTCGGAGTTAGACTTAGAAGACGGAGCGACAGATCTGGATCTAGCACTGCACAAACTAGATAAACATTTTGAAGCCAAGATAAGTACTGTTCTGGAGAGGTATCCTTTTGGTATGAGGTATCAACAAGAAGGGGAGTCAGTGGAAGATTACATCACTGCTTTGAGACATTTGTCTTTGAACTGTAAATTTGGCAGGGGATTGGACGAACATATAAGAGACCAATTTATGCTGCACTGTTCTAGTGACAAAATACGTGAGGAAGTGTGGCTCAAAGATGACCCTAACTTGGAGGACGTGATTAGTATAGCCAAAAGAATTGAGCACACGTTGCAGTGTGTTGCGAAGTTGTCTGTCAAGACCATGAAGTCTAACAATCCAACAGAAGTTCTGAAAGTGGGAGAAAAAAAGGACACTGCGAAGGAAAAGAGGAAACATAAAGCAAAGACAGCCAAACAAGATGGTTCCAGTCAGAACAAAGGTGGTCTAAACGATGCGAACACCAAGCGGCCCCAAAGTGAAAACCGGCAAGGGGGATTTAAAGGAGATATAGGTTGTGTTTTCGTTGTGGTAGTGCACAACATCTATCCAACTCTCCGGTATGCCCCGGAAGACGGATCAATTGCAGCATTTGCAAAAGATGGGGCCACTTTGAGAACTGTTGCAAAAATTATCGCATTGGTGGTGGGAAAGGGGTAATGTTGAATGAGAATGATAATATTTCATCTGAAGGAGATATTTCTGAGAATGAAATTGTAACGGTTAATATGGTTCAGTGTGCGGGTCAAGATGACTGTGAGCATCCATCTGCTTGGGTTGAGGTAAATGGGCATCAGGTAAAGATGTTGGCTGATTCGTGTTCAAAAATCACTCTAATGTCCAGGTTAGTTTACAAGAATGTAATTGAAGGGTGTATGGGAGACTTGAGCCCCTCTGATAAGAATCCCGGGGGATCCAACGGGAGTAAAATTGAAATATTAGGATGTTGTAATGCAAAATTTGAATTTAAGGGCAGGATGACTTGTGGCAAGATTTATGTCACTGAAAAAGGGGAGACCTTGCTGGGATGGAGAGAGCAGAGAGGACTTGGTATCAAGCTCGATCCCAACAGCAGAGAACAAGTTCTCAATGTGGGCGGTAATGGAATCCCAGACAAAAGTGCATGCAAAGGTCAAGATATTATTGTCAATTATACTGAAATAGTTAATGAAGGAGTGGGTTGCCTCAAGGGGGTGGTACACAGGATAGTAGTGAAGGAGGGTAGTGTACCTGTTGCGGCGAAATTAAGGCCTTTGCCATTGTCCATGCGCGATGCTGTCCGTGAAGAGTTGAGTAAATTGGAAAGAGATGGAATAATTGAAAGGGCCAAGGCCGCTGAATGGATTTCCCCGGTGGTGGTTGTGAAAAAGGCCAATGGTGAGCTAAGGGTTTGCATAGATCTAAGGGAACGTAATCGTTGTGTGGTCGCTGACAGACATCCACTTCCCAATATGGGGGAGATGCTAAGTCGCATAGGGAATGAAAAATTCTTCACCAAATTAGACATGGCGAGTGCGTACCGCCAGATAAATTTGGATGTGGAGTCTAGGAAGCTTACTGCCGTTATCACTTACGAGGGAGTGTACCAGTTTCGCCATATGCCCTTTGGGTTAATATCTGCGTCCTCAGTATTCCAGAAGGTTATGGATAAGTTATTGAAGAATGTAAATGGAGTGTGGTGTTTCCAGGATGATGTCCTTGTCTGTGGTAACAGTGAGGAGGAATTGAGAAAGAGAGTTGAAACTGTTTTGGAAATTTTTAAAACAAAGGGCATTACATTGAGGGGTGAAAAGTGTGTCTTCTCTACCCGTGTAGTAGAATATCTTGGGCATGAAATTTCAGAGGATGGCTTGAGGCCTAAAAGAGAGCTTGTGGATGGTATTGTAAGAATGCAACCGCCTAAAAATAAAGCGGAACTTAGATCGTTCCTAGGAACGATTGAGTTCTACCATAGATTTGTGGAAAATTACGCTGATAGTGTAATATCTTTGAGAGCTATTTTGAAGAAGGGAGCTGAATTTTTGTGGAGCGAGGAATGTGAGCAAGAGTTCAATAGCATCAAACGAAAGATTGACATGGCAAAGCCATTGGGCATGTTTGACACGAGAAGGAGAACCATTTTAGCTGTAGATGCCAGTGATACGGGTATTGGAGTGGTGATGTCGCAATTGAAAGCAGATGGAAACGGAGAAATAGTCTTACATGCTTCCCGCTTGTTGAAGGGTGCGGAACTTAACTATTCTGTGTTGGAGAAAGAGGCCCTGGCATGTCACTGGGGTATTGATAAACTCAAAAATGTTGTGTGGGGACAAGAATTTACTTTGAGAACCGACCACAAACCTTTGAAGGCCATTTTGAAACAAAAGGTCTTGATAAAGTATCAAGGAGAGTCGCATGTTGGGTGACTAGGTTGCAAAGTCACAAATTTGTTATAGAGGTTGTCTCAGGTAAAGACAATGTACAAACAGATCATGTGTCCAGGGTGAGAACAAAAGATGGGGAGAGAGAGGAACATATTGAGATGAGAAATATGGTTTTTGCCACTGCGGAGGAAATCATACAAAAAAAAGAATGGATACGCATAATGGAGTCTAATGGGATGTGGAAGCGGATAGCGAATTTTGTTAGGGAGGAGTGGCCTGAAAAAAGATTGTTGTCTGGTGAGGAAAGGGCGTTGTGGGAAGTAAGGTTTGAGTTGTCGGTAAAGGATGGGTTGGTCTACCGGTGGGATAAATTGGTTGTCCCGTATTGCTTGAGGAAAAGGCTTGTAAAGACCGCACATCAGGGACACATAGGCGTGTACAAAACCAAAGAAATAATTAAAGCTGATTATTGGTGGCCAGGTATGGAGCGAGAAATTGAGAAATTGGTTGGTGGATGTGCCGATTGTATCAAGTCTGGGAAGAATTTGAAGGCTGTGACACAACCCATGGGGAAGGTACAAGCAACCAGGGGAGTGTGGCAAGACGTAGCTATTGATATTTTGGGACCTGTTGATATGGGAATGGGGCGAGGGAGATTTATTCTTGCTTTAGTAGACACATTCTCAAGATGGACTGAATTTAAAATACTGAGAGATGTAACTTGTCAGCAGGTTGTGGAATTTCTGTCTGGAATATTTGAAAGGGAAGGATTACCCAGGAGCGTACTCACGGATAATGGTCCACAATTTGCGGGGAGATTATTTGAAGAGTATCTTGTGAAAAGTGGTATAAAGCACAAAAGATCCGCTCTGTATTATCCGCAGGGTAATGGAATAATTGAAAGGGTAAACCGGTCCATAATGGAGGCCATCAGAGGAGCTAATGCGTGTGGTTATGATAAGAAAGTGGCAGTGAAAGAACGATTGTATGCCTTGCGGATGGGGCCATGTGCAGAAACTGGTACCAGTCTTTTCGAGCTTATGAGGGGTCGCAAGGGCAACACGATGTTATCTCCTGCCTGGCTAGGGATGGCAAGAGAAACCGATGTTGTTGTGGATGAGGTAAGGAGAAGGATGGATGACAGAAAGGATAAGATGGTGAGAAGAATGAATGAGAGGTTTCCTAAAAAAAAAACAAAGGTTGAGGTGGAAGATCTCATTAGGATAAGGAGAGCCGTTATACCTAAAAAGGGAGAACCGCTGTATTCTGACCCGGTGAGGGTCATAAAAGATTATGAGAATGCAGTGAGACTGGAAAGTGGACAGGTGTGGAATTTGTCCAGAGTGGCGAAAATGAAAAGGTAGGATATGTGCATGAATTATGATGCTGGATAGTCCAACCTTCCGCAGTAATGTCACTTAATGGGTATGTAAATGTATATAATGTTGTGATAGTTCAACATCGTATAGATGATATGTTACTGTTCTAAAGATATAGAATTCTGTTGGTTTTCGTTTTTTTTATTAAGGGAGGGGGATGTGTTATGTATATGCTTACTATGGGATGTTTTGCATCCCCAATGTCGTCTATTACAATGTGTAGAATGTTATGTTTCATGCTGAGCTTGTTGGGTCAGAGCATTCTTATTAGAACTTCCAGTCTGTTTGTTATGCCTCAAAGTTGTCAGTTGATGGAAGCTGCTGAACAGGTTGGGGGTCTTGCCTGTATATCTTAACTTATGCTAATAAACCCACTTCAAGGATCTGTGACTTGCGGTTATTGGCTCAACACTTTCCTTCTCCTTTCCCTGTAGAAATGCTTTGGCCACAGGGGGTGCGGAAGTTCCACCACATGCACCAAAACCGCAAATAGAGAAGTCAGTCAACACAACAGCCACAAGAGAGCTCCCTCCGCTCTTCCTACAGCTCCATTCCCATTCCGGGGTTCGTTTATCATCCCCAGGGTATATCACCTTTATCCTGGCTGGCACATCTTGAAAGGGGGTACTACTAGTAGCAAGCTTCCTATACATGTTCCCAAAAATCTTCCAGTACGACTGGCAGCAACTGTTAGAAGTTCAAGACTCTGGTTGGCTGGTAGAAGATCTCCTTACTCTTCCCAGATCAGGTGAGAACCATTGAAAGTTCGGAACAAAGCGGTGGGCCAACTAGGCCAGAGTCAAGCTCATCACAGCCTGGGTCGCCTTTGAATGTCTTGGAACGCTGCGATGGGATCTATAGCCCCTTCCCGCGTCAAGATCGCCCCGTTGGCTTCTCTCCTGTCATGCCTAGGCCGGCTTCCATCATCTTAACCCTGCTGGCTCTTATCAACCTCCCAGCAATGTGGGATCCAGAGCTGGAGGATGGGCCCACACAGTGGACCTTGCGCAAATCTCTCACAATATGGTCCGTGAAAGTGGGTGGCCGACTCAACCAGCACTAAGTGATCTGGTTGATCTTTCTCATCGAAGTAGATTTTATTGATTTTATTTTTTTAACTGTATGATATTGCTGCATATATACGTGGGAAGAGACCCCCTGCAGCCCCCACTTAACCCCCCTACTTTAATGAGTCTCCTAAACCCACCAACCACATATATTTGGGGAAACATCTGATGAAAAGAATTCAACAAAATCTAGTTTGACTAATTCTACTGTGGTGAAAACTTCCTATCCCAACTCGACCCACACCCGGATGACGTTACTGCCCAGCTCCAGTCTCCATGGACACATCAGAGAGCGAGTCGGCAGGAGAAGAGGGGCCATGCATTAGGTGAATCAAACTGGCACCTAGCCACGGCCTCATTAATCATGGTGAATAAGGGTCTGAAAGGCACTCTGGGAATGGGTGGGTGATCTGCGACTGATCTGTTCAGTGGTCTCTTGATCTTCACCATATGACCGAGTCATTGTCACCAGGAATTATGCCCCTCACAACATCTGTGAGGAATTCGAAGATATGTACAGTGGGTGTGCGCTCACCTGGGCTTTTTTTGAAATGTTATATGAAATTGAATGAGGGTAGGTCAACCTCTGGAAAATGTGTGAGGCTAATCTGCATACATTTTCCTATGCTCATCGCACTACATACACATAGACCTGTGTACTCTGGGTGGGCACAGCCTACAGGTGCCGTCCTCCCTGTTACATTTAGTCAGAATGTGACATCCAAGAGTACATCAAGGCATCTCAAAAGTGGGAGACCAAAAACTTGCCCCTGCCATGCCCAGCCTAATTAAATAACAAAGGATCTATGGATCCACCCTCTCCTTTGTTGGCCCTGCAGAATGTTGCTTACTGGGACAGTTTGCCGGTCTGTTTTCTCTGACTCCAGGTTTCACAGATTGGTGCACCCATGATGTGGACACTGGAGACAGTAAGCCGGTGAAGAGTAGGATTCACCAGATGTCCGATAAGGTCAGCGACACCATCAAGGAGGACGTTTCCAAGATGTTGTCCATAGGAGTGATAGAGCCATCCCAGCAGCCCCTGGGCTAGCCTAGTGGCACTGGTCCCTAAAAAGACCAGTGGTTGGAAGACTGAAGTCTGCTTTTGTGTGGACTAAAGGGGGCACAATTCTGTCATGAAGGCAGATGCTCACCCCATTCCTCTGGAAGATGAGCTAATTGACAAGCTCGGCGCTGCCAAGTACATGAGTACCTTTCACCTCATGAGAGGTTATTGGTAGGTCAGCTTGACAGATGGAGAGAGAGAGAGGTCAGCATTCTCAACCCCGGAAGGACATTATCAGTTCACTGTGATGCCCTTCGGATTGAAGAATGCCCCTGCCACTTTCCAACAGATGGATAACCAGGCTCTATCTGGTCTGTAAAACCTCAGTGTCGCCTCTCTAGATGACATTGCTGTGTTCAGCCACACCTGGGAGGATAACTTATCCCACCTGAAATAAGTGCTTCAGGCGCTGCAGATTGCAGGTCTGACTATCAAGGCCATTAAGTGTCAGATAGCACAGGGTACAGTGACCTACCTAGGCCGCCTGGTCAGTGGAGGTAAAAAACAACCTCTCGAAGCGAAGGTACAGGCTGTGAAGGATTGGGACATCCCCACCACACTGACGCAGGTGAGAGTCTTTGCAGGTCTCAACAGGTACTACCTGTCATTCATCAAGGATTATGGGACCATTGCCATGCCCCTGGATAATGTTACTTCCAAGAAGATGTTGAGGAAGGTAACTTGGACCCCCGCCTGTCAAACCTCCTTTCAGGATTTGATGGATGGATTTTGCAGGGCTCCAGTTCTGAAAGTGCCAGACTATGGTCAGGAGTTCATTATCCAGATAGACACCTGTGATTTAGGGATTGGAGCAGTGTTAGGGCAGCTGAACTCTCAAGGGGTAGAGCAACATGTCGTCTACATTAGCAGACCATTGACAAAAAGCTAAAGGAACTGGGCTGTCATTGAAAAAGGGGCTTACGGGGTCATGTGGGCTGTAAAAGACAGACCATCAGCCTCATCAGTGGTTAATGGGCATTCAAAGGGAGAACCCTAAGCATTTGAGTTGGACCATATCCCCACAGGGATTAGATATGAACATCCAGCACATGCCAGGCTCAAATGATGAGGCTGTGGGGCCTATGAGGAATTTGACCATCCGCACGGTGGGTGTGCGCTCACCTGGGCTTTTAAATTTTTTTCACATTAAATTGAATGAGGGTAGGTCAATATCTGGAAATTGTATGGGGTTAATCCACACACATTTTCCCATGCTCACTGCATGACATACCCATCGACCTGTGTACTCTGGGTGTACACAGCCTACAGGTGCAGTACTCCCTGTCACATTTAGTTGGAATGTGACAACCAGGAGTACATCAAGGCATCTCAAAAAGGGGAGGGTGAAACCTTTCCCCTACCTTAACGAGCCTAATTAAATTACAAAGGCCCCATGAAACCGCCCTCTCCTTTGTTGGATTGTGGCAGCACTTAAACATAATTAGCATACTAATAGAGTATACTTCAAACAGCCCCACATGGAGCCTAGATGAAGAGGCTAACAAAAGACATTGAAACCCCCAACAACCTTTGACAATCCGTATCAATCTGAAGCCAGCCTCCACCCCTCAGTATCAAGGGCAATGATGTGTCATTGTAACGCTCACCTGGTATCCACGGGGACGTCACTCAGCCTGTTCTGACCTCTTACAACCTCAAACCCTTCCCTGGAGTCTACTCGACTGGAGACTGGGCCTGAAACACAGGATTGGTAGAGTTTAACTCCCTATGGTCTGTGTGTGCTTGAACCCCTTCTTCCCCGGGGACCAACCCTTCCCTTTGATTCACAGCTCACCTTGTTTTCTTGGAAAGTGTGCTCTCCGTCCTGCTTTCAGTGCAGGGGCGCGTTGATTGATGCAGGCCCGTTCCTGCCTAGTTACTTCACTGGCAAGAGTCCGACAGGTAAGTATAATGAGTCTTTTGAACAGTTCTCTTCCTTCGATGATGGCCGGCATCCGGGGATGGCGACGTGCTGCTGAGATGAGTAGCGCTGAAGGTGAATAAAAGCGCGATGCGTGATGCGACCCTTTTGTATTTGTATTGAACTGAGTTCTTTTTTTGTGTCTTTTAGGTGCTGTGATGTTTTCAGCGTGGATGCCGGTTATGAAGAAGAAATGCGGTGAGTAAGCGTGTTATGCAGCGCCTCTAGATGTTTCCACGCTAACCTGGAGTGTCTTTTCCCTCTTGCAGATGGATGAGAAGTTCCGGAGACACAGTTCCCCCAGAGCGGCTGGGATTCAGGTAAGCGTTTGAAGCTCGTACAGTCTTTAAAAATAAGTGAAGATTTGCTGAATGCTTACTAATGCCTTTTTTCTGTTCTTTTCCCTTTTCCTTAGGAATCGGCGTGCCGAGATGGGAATGTCACCGCCAAAGATGCCTGCAGAACAGAAGGAGCAATGAATGATGGGCAGAAGCGCCGCAAGGTAAGGCTGTTCCTAACGGTGTTCTTGTTCTTGCAGGAGCTGAGTGCAGAAGAAATATGCAGGCCTACTGGAGACCGATCCGAACACGGTGAGTGTCGTGCTGCAGGTGCAGAAAACACAAAGTATGTTTCTCAGCCTGGGCGTGGCTTAAATAGTCTCTGGGCATCCCAGGTGTCTCTGGGCTGAACCACACCCAAAAGACTAGACTGCACATGCAGTTCTGGGAACCGAAATATGTGGAGAGATATTGATCTTGTCCCCATCAATGCACTACAAGTCCAAGTCCAATCCCCAATGTTATCCTACGGGAGTGAGTGAGTCTGGTGCCACAAGCTCCAAGTCTGACTCCAAATGGGTCTTTGGAAGGATGGAGAGGCTCTTGAGGTCCATGTAGGTGATCGTGGCCTGGCTCCAGCCTGACATCATGGAGGGCTGGGGACATGAGGGGCAGGAATCATGACAGCACTCCCCCCCAACGCCCCTCTCAAGGTGGCTCTTCTGTCTGGTCCTGGTTTGTTTGGATGGTTTTGATGAAATCGTCAAAGCAAGCGAGGTGCATGTATATACTCACAAGGCTCCCATGTCCTGTCTTGAGGACCATACTCCTTCCAGTCTACTAAGTAGTATAATTTGGATCTGACGTACTTTGAATCCAGGATGTCATTGACTTCGAATTCTGGCTCCCCAGCGACTACTACTGGCTGCGGTGGCATTGCTACCCGGGTCCCAGGATAAACAGGTTTAAGGAGAGACACGTGGAACACAGGATGAATCTGCATGTTTGATGACAAAGCTAGTCTGACCGCCACAGGATTTATCATGGAGGTGTCGGTGAATGGACCCAGGTATCTTGGACGGAAAGTTCGGGTTCCTTTAATGGACACGTGTTTAGACGCCAGCCAGACTTTGTCTCCCACTTGGTAGCTGGGGGACTTTGCTCGGTGTTGATCAGCAAACTTCTTTTGGCGATTCTTAGCTTGAAGAAGGTGATCAGCTGCCCTTTTAAAGGTTTGAGAAATGGTTGTGTGCAAGGTTTTAACTGTTGGCATTTCCAGGGTTGTAGGAACGTCCAACTCAGAAGTACGTGGGTGCCTGCCATACATGGTATAAAAGGGTGTCTGCCCAGTGCTGGTGTGTAGGGAATTATTATAAGCATATTCAGCTATCCATAATAGGTTGAACCAGCTTCCTTCAGCTTGGTGTAACATGCAACGCAGATACTGCTCGAGCGTCTGATTTGTCCTCTCAGTTTGACCATCCGTTTGGGGATGGTGACTGGTGGATAGCCGGATGTCGATCTGGGCCATAGAGCAGCATTTTCTCCAGAAGTTAGATACGAATTGAGTACCTCGGTCTGAGACCAAAACTGAAGGAAACCCATGGAGCGTAAGATTGGGGCAGATGTGAATCTTGCTTTGAGTTCCTGGAAAGCTTCCTCGGCTTCTGTCGTCCATTGGAACTTTTTGTTGCTTTTCCTTAGCAATGACGTGATTGATGCACGATTTGCAAAAATCCTGGGATGAACCGGCGGTAGAAGTTTGCAAAACCCAGCATACTTTGAACCCCCTTGAATAAATTTGGGGATGGCCAGTTCAGGATAGCATCTACCTTGTGTACATCCATTCAGATTCCATTCGGGCTGAGAATAAAGCCCAGGAATTCCACCTCGGAGATGTGGAATGAGCACTTTTCGAGCTTGGCGTAGAGTTGGTGTTGACAGAGTTTCTCCAATACGGATCGGACGTGTTTAACGTGGTCCTGCTTTGATGCGGAATATACTAGAATATTGTCAATGTACACTAGAGCACAGACATCAATCAATTCCCGTAGGACATTGTTCATGAAGTATTGAAATGCTGCAGGCACGTTGCAAAGGCCAAATGGCATTACTTGATATTCATACAAGCCGTATTTGGTGTGAAAAGCGGTTTTCCATTCGTCCCCTGTTTTTCACGAACAAGGTGATATGCCCCCTTTAGGTCTAGTTTTGTGTAGATTTGGGCATCTTTGACTTTATCAAGCGATTCAGGGATCAGTGGCAGGGGGCAGCGTTTTTTTTTTTACAGTAATCTGGTTCAGTGCGCGATAGTCGATGCACGTTCTCAAGTCCCCCTCCTTTTTCGGTACGAAGAATAGAGGACTGGCTGCTGGAGACTTCAACGGACGGATGAACCCGTTGGCCAGGTATTGGTCAAGATAGGCCTTCAGGTGCTGATTTTCTGGTTCCGTGGGTGCGTAAATTCGCCCACAAGGGATTTGTGCGCCGGGTATCAGGTTGATTTGGCAATCGTATGGTCTATGAGGTGGCAGGGTATTAGCCTGTTCTTTCTGAAAGACATCTTGAAAGTCCTGGTATTCACTTGGTAGGGTGCCGATTGCCACAGTCGCAAGCGTGGAGGTTCTGGTGTCTATTGGTTGTTTCTCTTGGCGATAAAATGTGTGGGCGCAAGTCTCGGGAAAGGCCAATTCTTTTGCTCGCCAATCGATTCGAGGATTGTGAGCTACCAACCATGGCATTCCCAAAATCAACCGGAAATGTGGTGCCTTAATGAGGTCGAAAACGATAGATTTTTGCTTTCCATCCTGGCACAGAAGCGTTAAAGCTGCAGTGCATTGGGATACTGGACCAGAAGCTATTTCCGTGCCGTCGACAGTGTTAACAGTGTCAGTGGTTGATTTAGGGCGTAACGGAAGCCCCATCTTTGCTGCAAGATCCTGATCGCTGTAATTCCCAACGGCTCCACTGTCAATGTACGCTCTTACTGCGTGCATCTGAGATGGTTGTTGGTGATTGATCAAGACCACAGATAGTGCAAAATGGGAGGTCTGTAGTTCACTTTCTTTGCTCGACAAGTGGACCCCTACACTTGCCAGGCTGGGGAGTTTTCTGATTCTTTGATGGTATCTTCCTTGTCCGTGGCCCCTACCGTCCTCCTCGGTGGCTTCACAGGGCACTCTTTAAGGAAATGACCTGACCTTCCACAGTACAGACATAACTGCTGCTGTCTCCTTTTATCCCTTTCCGTTTTAAGGGTGATCTGCCCCCCTCCAATTTGCATTGGTTCTCCTGAACCTTCCGTTGTGCTGGCAATATTGTCCTTTGAACGCACATACATAGGGCGAGGGTCCGGCCTGGTTCGATCTGCTCTTCGGTCCTGCAACCTATGATCCAGTTGAACAACAAGGTCAATGAATTCTGAGCAGTCTTTCGGGGGATCACTACTTGCGCGAGAACATCCTTGAGCTCCCCCCGCAAACCCTGATGAAATAACGTGGTTCTCTTCTCCACTGGCCATTCTGCTTCAACTACGAGTCTATTGAGCGTAGGGACAGAAGTTCGTTGTCTAATGCCTACCCATGAGTACGACGGGTGGGCGAACAGCTTTTCCATCTCTTGCTGAAAGCCCCTGAAGTCATGCAGCAAAGGATCGTCTTGGGCCATAAAGGGTACAGACCAGTCTGCGGCACTACCACTCAGGTAGGATAGCACAAAAGCGACCCGTGATTGGTCATTCGGAAAGGCCTCTGGTCTACAAAGGAAGTGCAGGTGGAACTGGTTCATGAACGTTGCAAACCTCTTGGGATCCCCCGTAAATCGTTCGGGCGGGGCCAAGGGAACTGCCCCAGGAAGGGTTATCTGAACGGGATTGGCTGATGGTGCTAGCATCGAGGGCACGCTTCTCGGCAATGGCGCATGCCCTGCTAGTGACTGGAGAAGTTACCGACTTAAATCATCAGTGCGTTCTTTGGCTACTATCAGCTCTCTCCTCAGAGTGTTGGTCTCCTGCCTGGCTGCATGTACTTCGGAACGTAGCTGCCCCAACATGTGGGCTAACTGGTCAGTTTCTGACGTTTCCATGACGCCCAGGTGGATTTTGATGTGAGGCTTTGTGCTCTGTTACACTCACCTGGTATCCACGGTGATGTCACTGAGCCTGTTCTAACCTCTTACGACCTCGAACGCTTCCCTGGAGTGTACTCGACTGGAGACTTGGCCTGAAACACAGGATTGGTAGCGTTTAACTCCATATTGTCTCTGTGTGCTTGAACCCTTTCTTCCCCGGGGTCCATCCCTTCCCTTTGATCCACAGCTCACCTTGTTTTCTTGGAAAGTGTGCTCTCTGTCCTGCTTTCAGCGCAGGGGTGCGTTGATTGATGCGGGCTCGTTGCTGCCTAGTTACTTCACTGGCAAGAGTCCGACAGGTAAGTATAATGAGTCTTTTGAACAGTTCTCTTCCTTCGATGATGGCCGGCGTCCGGGGATGGCGACGTGCTGCTGAGATGAGTAGCGCTGAAGGTGAATGAGAGCGCGATGTGCGATGCGACCCTTTCGTATTTGTATTGAACTGAGTTCTTTTTCTGTGTCTTTTAGGTGCCGCGACATTTTCAGCGTGGATGCCGGTTATGAAGAAGAAATGCGGTGAGTAAGCACAGTATGCGGCGCCTCTAGATGTTTCCACGCTAACCTGGAGTGTCTTTTCCCTCTTGCAGATGGATGAGAAGTTCCGAAGACACAGTTCTCCCAGAGTGGCTTGGATTCAGGTAAGCGTTTGAAGCTCGTACAGTCTTTAAAAATAAGTGAAGATTTGCTGAATGCTTACTAATGCCTTTGTTCTGTTCTTTTCCCTTTTCCTTAGGAAGCGGCGTACCGGGATGGGAATGTCACCGCCGAAGATGCCTGCAGAACAGAAGGAGCGATGAATGATGGGCAGAAGCGCCGCAAGGTAAGGCTGTTCCTAACGGTGTTCTTGTTCTTGCAGGAGCTGAACGCAGAAGAAACATGCAGGCCTACTGGAGACCGATCCGAACACGGTGAGTGTCACGCTGCAGGTGCAGAAAACACAAAGCATGTCTCTCAGCCTGGGCATGGCTTAAATATTCTCTGGGTATCCCAGGTGTCTCTGGGCTGAACCACACCCAAAAGACTAGACTGCACATGCAGTTCTGGGAACCGAAATATGTGGGGGCATCCATCTTGTTCCCATCAATGCACTACAAGTCCAATCCCCAATGTTATCCTATGGAGTGAGTGAGTCTGGTGCCACAAGCGCCAAGTCTGACTCCAAGTGGGTCTTTGGAGGGATGGAGAGGCCCTTGAGGGCCATGTAGGTGATTGTGGCCTGGCTCCAGCCTGACATCTCGGAGGGCTGGGGACATGAGGGGCAGGAATCATGACAGCCATGTCTGGTACATGTGTTTACAGTAGGCAACCCCCGGCAGAGGGACCCCATTCAGAGGGCAGGAGTATGTGATTTGATGGAGACAGAAAGTCTGTTCTCACCATAACTTCATGAGAAAACTGCCTTTAATCAGGAACCACAGAGAGCTCAATTAACCAGAGGCACCCTTTCATCCACAACAGGCAGGAAGATGGATGGGACTTGGTAGTACATGTTTTCACCCCTTTACCTTTACTGTTGCAAAGCACTCTTGTTATGACCCCACGCATAACAGACGATTGTTGGTGGGGACCCAGGATTAGTTCATTAAGGTAGGCTTAGCCTACACCAATCACTGGGGCCCATTTGGTTTTACCCACCCACCAGCACTGAGACAACAATTCCTAGCCCTGAGCCACTGTGTAGGCCAGCCTATAGCCATCCGGCCAGCCTTGCACGCCGAACTGCCTGCCGCCTGATACTCACAACTGTCTCCCATCTTAAACTCTGTAACAGAAGCTGCAAAGAGCCCTGAAACCGACTTTACACTGTTGAGCACCAGGAACCTCTACAAGCATTGCTCCCTTTGTGTTAAAACCAAGTATCCTTTAACTATTACGATTAATTACTTTCCCGACTACCTTCCTGGCAGTATCCAGAGTGCACCCCTCTCCTTCATGAAACTGTCTGTCCTCTGTGTTCCTTTACAGGGTGGGCTATATTTTTGTAGTGTGCTAGAACTGTATAGGTGTAGTAATTATATAGTAGCTTTTTATACAACCTTGACTGGACAGTCCCTTTTATCATTGGGTAATAATTGTATTTTCGCTGTGCTGCAACTAACCAACGATCCACGACCTTGCGGAAATAAGCCTGCCGTTCCGTCCACGTTACCAAAATTGGACAAGGAGCACCTCCCCCTGTAAGCTCCTCGAACTATCATCATAAAGATTTCAAATGACTTCCACTTGCCCTGATAAGCAGCCTAGTGACACACTGCTCCTTTCTCTTTCCTTTCGATCTCTGTGAAAACTGCTGACTGCTTGTCTCCACACTGCCTGTCTGTACGCCTTGGCCTAGCACCAACAGCATTACCTCCATGTTATACACTGTAAAGTCTGCTCCCCTATTGCTCTCCTTACTCCCTGCTCCAAAAATGATTAATACCTTACCTTCTTTCTATACTCTCTGTTTCCATCTGTGCAGCCATTTCATTTGAGTATGCTTTAGAGTGCTTGTGTGAACATCGAATTTAGGTTACATGAACAAACTTGTCTATGATTCTATAAACCATATCACTTTCAGCGCACCTATTGTTCTCTGTCTGCCTGGCCACCTGGTTCGATTCTATCGTTGCATAGTGCCTCTGACCCTCTCCCTGCTATCCTCTGACCTCTCCCCCCAAACCCATGCGCACTCCCTTCCCCTATGGTGCTCTCCGTCTCCCCTATTTCCTAAAACTGTTTCTCTATCTCCTACCCTCACTCTCTCAGAAAGTCTGGGAGGAAGGAACTAAAAAAGGCACTCCTAAACCAAACCATGGGCACTCCTAAACCAAACCATGGTCTGCCCATTGCAGACACCTACATCAATGCTTCCTCCAGACAGACTATCACTGACATTCTCTTTGCTGTTTCTTCAACTGACCTACGAACCCCTCATATAGTATCTGTCCTCTCCCCTTTCTCCTCCTCACCCATTACTGGCGGCACTTGATGAGAAGTGCTTTTGGCTCACTTTGCATATTCCAATTGCACCATTAATGTCTATCACAATGGCGCTATCATTCTCCTTCTGGACAGGCGTCTTACTTCCCTCATCAACTTCCCACCCTCGCCTTCCACCCCTCCTTCCCTTATCCCCCATCCGCTCCCCCCCAGGGGTTGCACCGCACCCCTGTATCCCCCCTCGCAAATCTTTCAAAGGGGGTCACCAGCTACACTTCGCTACCCTCAACTCTCGCTCTGCCATTAAACACTCCTCTAACATCTGCCGCCTCCTTGAAGACCTTGACCTTGACCTTGATGGCCTTGCCCAAACCTGGTTCAAGGCCAGCTTCCTCACTGCTTTACCCTGAGGGCTACACGATCATATCCAACCCCAGACCCTCCCGATCTGGTGGTGGAGTGGCTCGTATCTTCCCAGAGTGGGTTCCTGCCTCCATCATCCCCACTCAATCCTACTCTTCCTTTGAAAGCCTAGTCTGCAGGCTGTCTGTCTCCCCTTCTTTCTCTGTGACTCTTGCTACCATCTACGGACCCCCCGGTCCGTCCTACCTCTTGCTTTCTGAATGGGCCAACCTTTCGTCCTCTCTTCTTTCCTCCTCCCCCAAATGTATCTTCCTCTGGGCCTTCAACATCCATCTCGACTCTCCTGATGTGGCCACCGCTCTCTTCCGCGACCTCAACAACACTCTCTCCCTCACTATCCTTCCCCGTGAACATACCCACTCTGCAGGGCACACCCCTGATGCCCACATCTCAACAGACATTCCATTCCTCTTTCCCACCCCTCACTACCCCTCTCTTCTGGTCCAACCACTCTCTCCTCTCTTCCTTCCTTGACTTCCCTGTTCACAGTCTCCTTCCACTGCACTGCCAGTCTCCTTCTCAGTCATTCGACTGATGAAGCATGTGTCAGTCACTGCCTTTGCTTCCTCCTTCATCCCTCCCCTTCCCCTTCTTTGGACTCTCCTCCTGACTCTGTCCTAACTACCTTTCATCTCTCTATTGCTATCACCCTGTACATCCTTGCCCCTGTGATGAGGGTCCGCATGAAGCCTGCCACCAAATGCAACTTTTGGTATGACTCTGATTTAGCCGCTTTAAAAACAAAAGTGCAAAGCGGCAAAGTGGAAGTGGCAGACATCTAGCTCATCCACTGACAAACTGGCCTGTCGCCTACTCCAAAGGCAATACCATCTCTCCATCTGCTCCAAGAAAAGAGCTCATGTCAAGCACACATCCCTGGAGCCACAAACAACACGGCTGAACTCTTTAAAATCTGCAACGAACTCGCCAATCCTACCACAGTCTCCTCTTCTTTTACTCCCTCCCAGGCCTTATGCTCTGTATTGGCCTCCCACATTTCCTTCAAAACTCTTGACATCCTGTCCTCTGTCATCTGCTCCTTCCTCCCACCTCCCTCCTTCTTCAACCTCTTCGGAATCCCCTCTCCATCCCCCCATACTCTCCTCCCTCACTCCCATTGCACCAGATCAGATCTTTAGAGTTGTCCGCTCTATGAAAGTCTCCTCTAAACAGGTGCTTCCTTGCTCCTCCAGAACCATCAAGGACAACATCGCCAACATCGCCCCTGCCTTGGCTGACCTCTGCAACTACTCTTTTGCCACAGGCTCTTTCCCTCAACCCCCCAAGCACTCCGTTGTTCACCCTCTCCTAAAATAGTCATCTGCTGACCGCTCACTATCGACCTATCTCTATCACCCCTTTGTTGGGCAAACTCATGGAGAAGCATGTCATCCCCCAACAGACCCTCCACACCGAAATGGCAGGCTGCCTCCATGACCACCAGTCCAGTTTCAGGGCAGCCAGAGGCATTGAAACTGCTCTTCTGGATACCTGAGAAGACCTACTCTCTAATCTAGATTCAAAGTCTCCTTCTGTGTTGATCCTCCTCCGTCTCTCCTCTGCTTCTGACACAGTCAACCACTCCATCCTCATAAACCATCTCTGTAATACCCTAGGCATCCCAGACAGGGCACTGGTGTGGTTTACCTCTTTCCTTTCTAACAGACCCTCCCAAGTTCAAAGGGGTCCTTTACTCTCCTCCACCTCACTCTCTACCTGTGGCGTCCCTCAGGACTCCATCCTATCGCCATGGCTCTTCAACATCTACCTAGGCCCCTCTGGCCCACCTGATCTCCACCTACTCTACTCACTTCCAGTGTTACGCAGATGACACACAGCTCTCTTTCCGGCTGCCTTCCCCTACCTCCTCCTCCTCCTCTTCCAGCCTTATACCCGACTGACTGACTCCTATTCAGGTTTGGTGCTCTGGCAACGATCTCTGCCTCAACACCATCAGGACTGAGATCCTTCTCATTGGGATGCCTGCTCCCAGCTTTCCTCTAACTCTCTGGCCAGACTCCTTGGGTTTCCATCCCCTCACCCACTTGTGAGGTAAAAAACCTCAGGTTCATCTTTGACTCCTCTCTCTCCTTCTCTCCACACACCACAGACCAGTATCTAGACTTTACATCGAAATCAAATTCATCTAAGACCTTTCCATTGAATTTTATTCAATGAAAATACCTTCCTTCGAAATGCATTTTCATTGAATAATATTTTATGGATATTTGATGGATTTTTTCAATTTAAAATTAGGGTTAGGGTAAGGGGTAGGGCAAGGGTAAGGGTTAGGGCGAGGGGTAGGGTTAGGGCAAGGGTTAGAGTTAGGGTAAGGGGTAGGGAAAGGGTTAGATTTAGGGTTAGGGTTAGTCTAAGGGGTAGGGCAAGGTTTAGAATTAGGGTAAGGGGTAGGGCAAGGGTTAGGGTTAGGGTAAGGGGTAGGGCAAGGGTTAGATTTAGGGTAAGGGGTAGGGCAAGGGTTAGAATTAGGGTTACGGTTAGTGTAAGGGGTAGGGTAAGGGTTAGAATTAGGGTAAGGAGTAGGGCAAGGGTTAGGGTTAGTGCAAGGGGTAGGACAAGGGTTAGATTTAGGGTAAGGGGTGGGGCAAGGATTAGAATTAGGGTTAGGGTAAGGGGTAGGGCAAGGGTTAGAATTCGGCTTAGGGTTAGAGTTGGGTTAGGGTTAGGCCATGCAACGTTTTAACGTTACAAAAAATGCATCGAAATGCTATTTTTTACATTTAAAAGTCCATATCCATCGAAACATGTCAATTTCTATATGTGCTGGACAGATTTCGATGGATATGCACTTTTACATGTAAAAGATAGCATTTAGATGGATTGGCATCCGATGCATTTCCGTTGATGGATTTGCTTTTCGATTCATTTCCATCGATGGAAAGACCATAAACCCCACAGACCTTGACAAGAAGTCACATTTTGAGCTTCATCTCCTCAGGGGAATTCTACCTTTCCTCACCTTCCCCCAGAAGCTCAATGTCTCCAGAGCCCTGGTTCTCTCTAAGCTTGACTACTGCAACAGCCTCTTCCTCAACCTTCCTCTTTCCTCCCTTATCCCCCTCCAACTGATCCAGAATAGGACTGCCAGATTTATCCTTGGCCACAAGCCCAGGGACCACATCTCTTCAGCCCTTAAGTTTCTACACTAGCTCCCTGTGGCTGCACGGATCAAATTCAAAACCCTTTGCATCATCCACAAGACTGTCTGGGGCCTGGGACATCTTTACATCCAGCTTTCCCCCTCTTAATACCTCCCTGCCAGAATCCTTGGGTCTTCTGTCTCCAAATCTCTGCAGTTCAAACCTTTCTCCACGCAGAGAGTGAGAGGTAGATCCTTCTCCTCGGCTGGTGCCTCCCTCTGGAATAGCCTCCCTCTCCCCATCAGACTTCAGCCGGATCTTCTTATGGAAATTTCTCAAGACCATCTTCTTCTCCTCTTCCTTCCCTCTCCCCCTCCCATGCTAAACTCTCCACCTGCCACTGCGACTGGGGCCTGGTCCCTTCAGAGTCATACAGGGACCAGACAACCCCCCTACCAGTCCATCCCAGCATCCTTCGCCAGTACTTGACCTCTGGCTCCCTTTCCCTGGACTATCCCAACCCAGTCTTCTTGTCCACTGCACTTTTCCTCCCGTCCTTCCTCTTTCCCCCGGCACTAGCCACCCTGGCCTGAATAACACTTGCCCACCCACCCCTCCATGGGGTCCCCCCTCTACTGCACTTCTCCCTCTCTCCCCTTACCCTCTTGCAGTTATCATCTTGTCAAGCACTTGCACGGTAGGATTGTCACAAGGCCAATATAACCGTTTCTTTGTTCTTGTTGCTGTTTTCTTAGGATATCCCATGCTCCCCCCCCCCCGCACCCTTCTTGTCTTGTGGCACCTGGAATATAGGCACCATACAAATGTCAAATAAATAAATAAAATAAATAATGTGCTTGGGTTTCCAATCTGTTCGGATCCCTTCTGGTGTACTAGAGGTGTGGGGCTGATTGATGGTTTAGAAACCGATATTCATCCCTGGATCACTGGTGCCCCGGAAGTTGATTTGTCACACCATCTCCCACTAATACCTGAAGCTGCGTGCCAGGGCCCCAATGCTCTAAATGCCTGCTTACTGGTCTGTAGACCCTTAGACGCAGCAGTCATTCTGCCAAAGAGCTGATCACTTTTAACCATCCATGTGGATCAGACGCGTACGTCACGCCCTTAGCACTGAGCACGCAGTGCAAAGAACATGGCATCACTAGAAGGATTAACTCCCACCAAAGGGAGCGTACTGTGTATCCACATTCATACAGCCATTAAAAAAGCCCAACCTAGCTCACAAGCACCTGAGCCCGGCACACGGCCGGGGCCATAGAGACCGTGTGGTGGTTGGCTGGGTTAGGGTACCGATCTGATGATGTTTGAAGAATAGGGGTTTCAGAGAAGAGCAGCCAGGGGCTCTACCTGATTCTATATTCTGGGGATATGATATGATATGGCATTTATAACGCGCCTATACACAAGTGTTTCAAGGCGCAGAGGTGGCTAGCTTCTTGTTCTTAGAACACATAAACCTTTATTGAACTTTAGAAATGCAGCATCGACGCAAAAACAATCGTTCTTTCTTCATCAATATTGCCCAGTTGTAATTATTGTAGCAGCTTCTGAATTTGTCTATACCCTGATTCATGCTAGATTTAATTACTGCGGCAGCCACAAGTCAGAACACCAATTCTGCCTAGAATATTTAATTACTGCAGTGGACAAAATGTATGCTTTCCACAGTACCGCCTAGAGTTAGTAGGAGCAACAGATATGCAATGTATTTGTTCAGGCGCTACCTTGACCCAAAAAGCAATTATAGGATATGTTAATTTCAGCAATACTGCCTACACCTAAAAACACAAATTGTGTTCGGATCAAAACACACAGACATGCCTGCCACCAGAGCAGCTCTGGTTACCACTATCAATGCTAGTGAGCTATATAAAAGCCAGCAGAAAATCTCAAATACATCGCAGACTTCTCCAGTCCCTTGAATGCCCACGCTTTCGCCACGCCACCCAGCTGCACCAGCTGGCTACAGCAGTGCTGTTAGTGGGCTAAGAAGCCGGGGAGAGCCACAACGAGTCATGAAACAATATTTGGGGAGGGGGCCTACGAGGTGCTTGGCACTAATCTCAAGTAGCCAAGGAACCTTTAAAAGATGTGTGACTCATGTAATTGACATAGAGTCAAATCGATTTTATAAAGTGGGTTAAATATAACATACTCATTCAGCAGTAAAAAAAAGCCTAACATACAAACATTCAAGTATGTAACGGAAATCAAATCTGATGATGTCAATGCAAGTTGCCATCGATCTAAATCCATGATTCGTATTTATTATTTTTTATAACCATTTTAGTGACAAGAGTAAAATGTAACGGTATTCTGCAAGAATCAAATAATGTATTACCTACATTAAATTTTACCCTCGTAGTATCACAAAATAAATAATCTAACTCCAAATGTTTGAAACGGATGATGTGCTCCTAAATAAGGGTAACAGCGCCATCTGTTGGGGAAGAGAAGTATTGGCACGCATCATCTTTTCATTGACTTTGAATGTTGGTGAATCAGGTCAGGGAGCTTGAGGGAATATTTTGGACCCTGCCTGGTCTGAGCCCCGGATAGATCCGGACTAGACCATGATCTGAGCTACCGAGGTAAAGGCATTTCAGACACTCTCTAGCCACATCTTCCCAGCAAATACCCCAAAACAAACCCAACTAGGACAAACTATCCTGCTGCGAATCTAATATGTCATACAATCCTTTAAAATATGAATGATATTATTAATAAGGAAGGGAGGTATATGTTGTGTGGACCAGGCATAATGTCCAGGACAAAATATCCTGTGGCGTGAACCATCAACTCCCAGGAGGGATCACAAGACCCCTATTGATTAATTTGTCTCTTACGCTGGTACCCATAAGGCACCCCGACTGCAGCGACAGAGCTAGCTAGGTTGCTGTGGATCATTGGACTTGCCCCCTGGGGCCTCTCACCCCAAAGTAGTGAAATAGTATTCACCAGTTCCCCAAGAAGACGGCTTCACCCCACCCCCACACCCCCGATTAGCACCCAAACCTATCTCTGCAACCACCTGAGCACACAGGGGCACACATGTAGTAATTGGCCGAGTCGCAGCAGATCGTTGCGTTTGCAGAGCCCCTCACTGCTATTCGTCCAGAACTTTGTCCTGCACCCCATCTTCCTAATAAGGTGCAGGACAAAGAGACTGATGGTAATGTTAATGTTAAAGGAATTTATATCGTGCACCGTCACCACCGGAGTGGTCCCCAGGCGCTGTGGCGGATCTGAAAAGGGAAGGGGATAGGAAGGTTAGTAGGATCGAGCATGAGAAAGGCAAGAGAGCGGTGATGTGCTGTTGGCAGCCTCAGTTCGGTTTGCAACGTTCTCTGAGCTTAGGTGTGCTTTTCGGTTGGGAGCCCTCGCGTGCTGTTGTGTGAGGCTATGTGCAGTATATTTTGTTGTTGCAGTGTGGTGAAGTGTGTGTGGTTTGTTGTGCGTTAGAGGTATGAGTGTGGTTAGTTAGAGTTTGAGATGTGTATGCAGAGGGGTGAGATTGTTTAGTGAGGTTGGTTTGTGGCATCGCTATTTAGAAGTGACACATGCTAATCCTCACAATTCGGTCTAGATGCGACGCAAGATAATCTTTACAATCCTGTCTAGGTGTGATGCAAGCTGACATTCACAATTCTCTCTAGATGTGACGCAAGCTAATCTTCACAATTCTGTCCAGATGTGACGGAAGCTAATCTTCTCAATTCTGTCTAGATATGATGCAAGCTAGTATTACAGTTGTCTAGATATGACACAGTGCTAGTCTTCACCATTCTGTCTAGCTATGACATAATGCTAATCTTCACAATTATGTCTAGATATGACACAAGCTAGTATTACAGTTGTCTAGATATGAGACAATGCTTATGAACATAAGACCATTTGGGTAGCGTCTATGCAGTGGATGGGGGCAGAGTAACTCTTACACCAAATAATGGAACCAACTCAGGAAGATGGCAAGGTTTGCTGTTTTATTAACAATTATCTAAAACAGGGAGTTACAACAGACATCAAAGGATGTTCGCGCGAGTCTCTCATCAATTCACTCAAAGCATTTAATAAAAAACATAGATTTTATACTAAAGGTTCTTCATATGGGACGTCATACTACGTGGCAAATAAGAAAAATATACGAGGGGTTGTGATAGGATCAAGGGGAACATCTAAGTATACTTTCTATAAAGGGTTGGGTTGTGATTGGATCTCTACTGTCAGGTGGACAACCTATGCCCACCTCTAGAGCAAGTCATCTTCAAAATGTTCTAAGTACACAGTATATCATTGGCTCTCAAACTATAAGGCCCTCATTTTATGGCACTCTATAATTGGTTGGCACGCTTGTGCCCTTCTGGAACATTCAGCTCACTTAGCAGCATGTAAACCCAACCCCAGGTGCCAGGAGGTGGACTTGGCTTTACCTCCCCATCCAATTAGCCATAATCTCTGATCACCCATGCCTT
This sequence comes from Ambystoma mexicanum, assembly GCA_002915635.3. Lineage (NCBI taxonomy): Eukaryota > Metazoa > Chordata > Amphibia > Caudata > Ambystomatidae > Ambystoma > Ambystoma mexicanum. Next base: position 81,573,908 of record CM010933.2, on the reverse strand, counting down.
CTGCCATGCAGATTGTCTTTGAACTTGGCCATGCAAAGTATCCTTGTCTCTGAGAATGTAAGGGAGTGCAAGCACGCACAATCGTTATTATGGAACTCCAAGCTCAACTCTATTTCCATCCTTGGTTCATGTGACAGGAGACCACGATTTGGTCCATTTTGCAGCATCTGGTGTTCTTTCTTAGCAACTTAACACTGCCTTCAAGAATAGATAACCAGTCTTGGCTGCTTTAGCTTTGACACAAGGCCAGACAGCCCTTCAAGACTCTTCCACGAACCCAGCTAATTTTTGCTGCGATACAGCTTTTGGCTATTCTCTCCATGGGTTTCAGCTTACTAAAATTCATGACACCGATGTCCAGCTTCTATATAATGGCGGCTTCGCCTAAAGTCTATTTACTACTTATAGCCAGCTCTATTAAGATTACTTGATCTACTTGCGTTACAACATCTGTACATTTATTGAACGGCTTGCATTTTCTGCAGTGCTCTTCACACGTGCATATGAAAGTTTACTCTATTCTCAACTTCGTCATCAGTTTCTATACGGTCCACACATTTTCTTCAGAAAGTCTTCTCAGGGCATCACGTTCGTCTTTTGTGATATCATCAGCACATCTTTCTCTCATTTTCATATTCCTTCGGGAAGTTCCTCCCTCAGATTGTCATCTCTTCGGGGATACATTTGATATGGTTTTCTCAAAGGGTACCTTCTCTCAAATATACGCTGCGGAATTGGCAGAACCGTTGGTTTTAAACATTACACCATCTTAGGCTTGCAACATATAGCTGGTAGGGGGCGGGACTTCTTGCACAGGCAATTAGCTGCTCCCCTACACTAATCTTCGCAGTACTGTCTAGATGTGACGCAATGCTAATCTTCACAATTCTGTCTAGCTATAACGCAATGCTAATCTTCACAATTCTGTCTAGATGTGACATAATGCTAATATTCACAATTCTCTCTAGATGTGACGTAAGCTAATCTTCACAATTCTGTCTAGATGTGACGGAGGCTACTCTTCACAATTCTGTCTAGATATGACGCAAGTATTACAGTTGTCTAGATATGACGCAATGCTAATCTTCACAATTCTGTCTCGATATGATGCAAGCTAGTGGATCTGTGTGATTTGGCCGTGGCATAATTGTTCGCAGCAGAATTGACCATACTCAATTTCGCAGCAAAACCAATTTTTGCCACGGGCAAAATCCACAAATCTATGCCTCCCAATACATCCCCACCCTCCCCCCAACTTACCTTTTGCACGTCTGCTTTATTTCTGATCCTGCGGCATCAGTTCTGTCCCTGTTACACGGGTCGGAGCTGACGCTGCATGGCCCGCTTTTCTCTTTTTTCTTCCCGCCCCCTGCTTCCAATCCACAGGAAGCTGGGGACACCCCTGCTAGCTCCAAAGGCCATCAATACTGAACATGGGTAGCAGGGGACAGCACACAATCCCCGCTCCCCATGTTCGGTAGAGATTACCCAATTTGACTGATTTTAATCAATCAAATGGTACTTGCCAAATTTGGCCAGATGTAACATTCGATCAATTAAAATCGATCAAATTGGGTAATACCCAAGCTAGTATCACAGTTGTCTAGATATGACGCAATGCTAATCTTCACAAGTCTGTCTAGATATGACGCAATGCTAATCTTCACAGTTCTATCTAGATGTGATGCAATGCTAATCTTCACAATTCTGTCTAGATGCGACGCAATGCTAGTCTTCACAATTCTGTTTAGACATGACAGAGGCTAATGTTCACATTTCTGTCTGGATATGACGCAGGATAGTATTACAGTTCTGTCTCGATATGATGCAATGGTAATCTTTATAATCCTATCTAGGTGTGGTGCAAGCTGACATTCACAATTCTGTCTAGATATGACGCAAGCTAGTATTAGAGTTCTGTCTAGATATGACGCAAGCCCATCTTCACAATGCTATCTAGCTATGACGGAGGCTAATCTTCACAATTCTGTCTAGATGGGAAAGAGGCTAATCTTCACAATTCTGTCTGGATATTACACAAGCTAGTATTCCAGTTCTGTCTAGATTTGACACAAACTAATCTTAACAATTCAATTCTAGATATGATGCAAGCTAGTATTACAGTTCTGTCTAGATATGATCTAAGGCTAATCTTCACAATTCTGTCTAATTGTGACGCTGGCTCATATATGTAATTTTATCTGGACTAGCTAGCGCAGAGAATAGGCTACCTAGTTGTGAGATATTGCTCACTGATAGTTATCTTGATGTGAGAGATGGCCGGGCCACACAGTTCACAACTCACTGAGTCTATGGGGGGGGGAAGGCGACAGTTGCAGAATGGAAGTGGGTACAGGCATTTTACCTTCTATTTGGTGGTAATAAGATAGGAGAGAGGTGAGACAGTTTTGTGGTTGCAGAGATAGCTGTGCTCCTGTTATGTTATGTTGATTCATACCGTGCACCAATACCAGCCAAGTGCAGTCTCCAGGAGCTTACGTGGCTCTGCAAAAAAGAGGACATGGTAGGTTAGTGAGGGAAGAATGATAAGATAGGTCCAGACCCAGGAGAAACTGGTGCCTGTGTGTATTGGCTTGCAGATGGTGGGTTGTGCGCACTGGCTTGTATCCATACGGGTAAGGTCAAATGTCTTGGGCGTTTTCTGTGTGGCTGTTTGTCATGTTGGGGTGTGTATGTGTGTTTTATGGGTAGATGGCAGGTGCTGAAGGTTGTGCACTGGCTTGTTGTGTCCATATGGGTAAGGTCCAGTGTTTGGGTTAGTTTGTTGTAAGTGTGTGTTGCTTGTGTTGGGTTTGTGTTAGGGTATAGGTTTGCTAGACCAGTGGGCATGTATAGTGTTTGGGTGGTGTGTTTGAGGAGGTAGAAATGGATGGTTAGTGCTTTGGCTACTCGCTAAATTCGTCTATGTGGCTAATCTAGACAGTCCTATTTGATGTGGCAAATGGCTAATCTCCATAATTCATGACTAAACTTCACCTGGACAGAGTGTGAACGCCCAAAAGGAAGGCACAACAGTAAGTGCAAAACACCTAGATTTAAGGTATCAGGATAGAGGGAGGCTGACTGATTTTGGTATGCTATGTTGTGTAGTTAATGGTGAGGCAGGGCTTTTTGGAATACAGTGATTGCTGTATTCCCCACCCCGACAACACTTATCTTGTCAGTCACTGCTGGTTGACGGCTGCCTTCTCAGGGGAACATGGGCAAACACGGTCTGGAGCTGCTTCTTTGGCTTGGCGCCCTTAGCCAAAGGGGCTGAATGGGCAGTGGGCTGGCCTAGGGGGTGTTGTCAAGAGCCTACCTCGTGGAGGGAAACAGCCAATCGCAGGCACAGGGCAGGGGTAAGGAGGGGCAGGGGAGAGGTCACAGGAGCGGCAGAAAAATTGAAAAAAGACTGCAAAATAACAGGCAGCAAAGCAGGGGAAAGGATGAAAAAACGAGCAGGGAAAGGATAAGAAAAATGAGCAGGGGAAAGCCGGGGAATGGATGAAAAATAACGAGCAGGAGAAAGCACGGGAATGGATTAAAAAAAACAAGCAGGGGAAAGGATGAAAATAATGAGCAGGGGAAGGCAGGGGAGTGGATGAAAAATAACGAGCAGGGGAAAGGATGTAACTACCTCTGGCTAGTGATATTTTATGCTTGGCGAGTAAGAAATGGTGCACTGTTTGTATGTTATTATGTTATGTTTTATACCGTGCACTGTTACTGCTGAGGGGTGGTATCCAGATGCTCACATGGCTCTGCAGGAAAGATGGAGGGGTGGGATTAGTGAGGGTAGAATGAAAAGACAGGACCAAAACCAGACGAAACTGGCATCTCTGTGTGTCGGCTTCTAGATGAGTTGATTGCTTGCCCTGGCTTGTTGTATCTGTAAGGATAAGGCCCAGTGCTGTTTATTTGTTGTGTGTGAATATTTGTTTTGCTGGGTGTGTGTTTGTGTGTTGTATGTGAAGTTAGGCTGGCAGTTTTGTCTGTGCGCTCTGGTTAGTTGTATCCATAAAGGGAAGGTCCTTTGTTCGGGTTGTTTGGTGTATGTGAATGTTTGTTATGTTTGGTGTGTGTTTTGTGTGTTTCATGTGTAGTTGGCTGGTAGTTAGGGTTGTGCGCACTGGCTTGGTGTATCCTTAAGGGTAAGGCCCAATGCCTGGGTTGTTTGTTGTGTGTAAATGCTTGTTATGTTTGGTGTGTGTTTTGTGTGTTTCATGTGTAGTTTGGTTGGTAGTTATGGTTGTGCGCACTGGCTTGTTGTATGCGTAAGGGTAAGGCCCAATGCCTGGGTTGTTTGTTGTATGTGAATCTTTGTTATATTTGGTGTGTGTTCTGTGTGTTTTGTGTGTGTGTAGTTTGGCTGGTAGTTATGGTTGTGTAGTGTGCACTGGCTTGTTGCATCTGTGAGGGTTATGTCCAGTACCTGGGATTGTTTGTTGTATGCGAATGCTAGTTATGTTTAGTTTGTGTTTGTGTGTAGTTTGGCTGGTAGTTATGGCTGTGTGCACTGGTTTGTTGTATCCGTAGGGGTAAGGTCCAGGGCCTGGGATGGTTTGTTGAATGCAAATGCTAGTTCTGTTGGGTTTGTGTGTAATTTGACTAGCCCATAGTGCGTGTAGAGTACTTAGGAGGTATCTTGGAGGGGAGCGGGAGGAGGGTGGTTAGTACTTTGACTGCTCTCAAAGTTCTTTCAAGAATGTCCTCAGAGCTCATCCAGCTGTGACTCCATTGTCCCTTCCTCATCTTCCAAGTGCAATGCACTGGCTGCCCCATCACCCCTCCAGGCGCTACACGCTAGCTACTCCCACATTTCCTCTAAGAGCGCTACATTGGCTACTCTCACTAGCCTGTCTCTGCACAGCAAGAATTGCCAGGTTTCAAAGTCTGCTTCTGTGTAGAGCAAGATTAAACAGCTAATGTGATGCATGGCTAATCTTCACAATTCTATCTAATGCGACGTGTGGCTAGTCTTCCCATATCTATCCAAATGTGATGCATGGCTAATCTTTCACAAATGTATCTAAAGGTGACGTATGGCTAATCTTCCCAATCTATCTAAATGTGACACATGGTTAATCTTCACAATTGTATTTAATGGGACGTGTGGCTAGTCTTCCCATATCTATCCAAATGTGGCACATGACTAATCTTTCATGAATCTATCTTAATGTGACACATGGTTAATCTTCACAATTATATCTAATGTGACGCATGGCTAATCTTCACAATTCTATCTAATACGACGTATGGCTAGTCTTCCCATATCTATCCAAATGTGATGTATGGCTAATCTTCCCAATCTATCTAAATCTGGCACATGTCTAATCTTTCATGAATCTATCTTAATGTGATGCATGGCTAATCTTCACAATTCTACCTAATGTGATAAATGGCTAATCTTCCCAAATCTATCCAAATGTGACGCATGGCTAATTTTTCACAAATCTATCTAAATGTGGCACATGGCTAATCTTCACAATTCTATCTAATGCGACATGTGGCTAGTCTTCCCATATCTATCCAAATGTGACGCATGGCTAATTTTTCACAAATCTATCTAAATGTGACATATGACTAATCTTCCCAATCTATCTAAATGTGGCACATGGCTAATCTTTTATGAATTTTCCTTAATGTGACACATGGTTAATCTTCACAATTCTATCTAATGCGATGTATGGCTAGTCTTCCCATATCTATCCAAATGTGATGCATGGCTAATCTTTCACAAATCTATCTAAATGTGACGTATGGCTATTCTTCCCAATTTATCTAAATGTGGCACGTGGCTAATCTTTCATGAATCTATCTTAATGTGACATGGTGAATCTTCACAATTCTATCTAATGTGACGCATGGCTAATCTTCACAATTCTATCTAATGCGACGTGTGGCTAGTCTTCCCATATCTATCTAAATGTGATGTATGGCTAATCTTCCCAATCTATCTAAATGTGGCACATGGCTAATCTTTCATGAATCTTTCTTAATGTGACACATGGTTAATCTTCACAATTCTATTTAATGTGACGCATGGCTAATCTTCACAATTCTACCTAATGTGATAAAATGACTAATCTTCCCAAATCTATCCAAATGTGACGCATGGCTAATTTTTCACAAATCTATCTAAATGTGGCACATGGCTAATCTTTCATGAATCTATCTTAATGTGACACATGGTTAATCTTCACAATTCTATCTAGTGCAACGTGTGGCTAGTCTTCCCAAATCTATCCAAATGTGATGCATGGCTAATCTTTCACAAATCTATCTAAATGTGACGTATGGCTTTTCTTCCCAATTTATCTAAATGTGGCCGATGGCTAATCTTCACAATTCTATTAAATGAGTCGTATGGCTAGTCTTCCCAAATCTATCTAAAAGAGACGCATGGCTAGTCGTCCCAAATCTAAATGTGACGTATGTCTAGTCTTCACAATTCTACCCAATGTGACGAATGGCTAATCTTCACAATTCTATCTAATGTGATGCATGGCTAGACTTCCCAAATCTATCTAAATGTGACACATGTCTAATCTTCACAATTCTACCTTTTGTGACGAATGGCTAATCTTCACAATTCTATCTAACGTGATGCATGGTTAATCTTCACAATTCTATTTAATGTGATGTATGGCTAATCTTCACAATTCTACCTAATGTGATAAATGGCTAATCTTCCCAAATCTATCCAAATGTGACGCATGGCTAATTTTTCACAAATCTACCTAAATGTGGCACATGGCTAATCTTTCATGAATCTATCTTAATGTGACACATGGTTAATCTTCACAATTCTATCTTGCAGATCTCACCATGCCACTAAAAGTGTGATCTAAGATCACTATATCGTCAGCATAGGCTAATATAGGGCAGTGACTATTCCCGATCTTAGGAGGGCAGTTTTTAATCCCCCTTAAACATTCGGGGGCATCCGATACAAATAAGTTGTACAGCGTAGGGGCCGTAACACACCCTTGCTTCACCCCTCGATACTGTGCCACCGGTATGGTAGAGGCTCCTAAGTTATCGAGTCGTATCCGTGACGTATTATTCGTGTGAAGCAACTCTAAATAATAGAGTAGGGGTTCGGGGCAACTTAATCTCCTAAGTTTATTCCAGAGCAGGGATCGATTAACAGTATCAAAAGCTGCCCTAAAATCTATGAATAGGGCATAAATGGGGGGGGTTGTATAAGATAGAGCCTTATCCCTTAATACATTCATTACAAACAGGTTGTGGGAGGTGGAGTTCTATTCTATTCTATCTAGTGCAACGTGTGGCTAGTCTTCCCAAATCTATCCAAATGTGATGCATGGCTAATCTTTCACAAATCTATCTAAATGTGACGTATGGCTTTTCTTCCCAATTTATCTAAATGTGACCTATGGCTAATCTTCACAATTCTATCAAATGAGACGTATGGCTAGTCTTCCCAAATCTATCTAAAAGAGACGCATGGCTAGTCGTCCCAAATCTATCTAAATGTGACGTATGTCTAATCTTCACAATTCTACCTAATGTGACGAATGGCTAATCTTCATAATTCTATCTAATGTGATGCATGGCTAGACTTCCCAAATCTATCTAAAAGAGACGCATGGCTAATCTTCCCAAATCTATCTAAATGTGACACATGTCTAATCTTCACAATTCTACCTTATGTGACGAATGGCTAATCTTCACAATTCTATCTAACGTGATGCATGGTTAATCTTCTCAATTCTACCTAATGTGATGAATGGCCCATATTCACAAAGCTATTTAAAAGAAACGCATGGCTAATCTTCCCAAATCTATCTAAATGTGACACATGTCTAATCTTCACAATTCTACCTTATATGACGAATGGCTAATCTTCACAATTGTATCAAATGAGATGCATGGCTTGTCTTCACAATTCTACCTAAAGTGACACAGGCGTCTAAATATAGAAATGAGATTGCGAGTGACTTTCTATGGCTGGCTAGTACCTTGCAACTGGACATTTTACCCCCTGGTTGAGTAATTAAGTACAGCGCTTTGGATATAAGCACTATATAAGCTTTGTAAAATAAATAAATAAATAGAATACGCGTCACCCAAGGGTGTAGCAAACTAGCCTGTAAACACCTTGGCTAGCACCCTCTTTATTAAGACCTTGAATAATGCCTTTTTGCCAACCCATTACTTTGACAAGACAGCCTGGGCTGTGATCTCCAGAGGATGAGGAAAATATATCAAAAACACAACTATAGCACTGAGGTAAAAGTGCACAAGGAAAGTGAATGAAGAAGTTGTCCCTCTCCAGATCTGGCTCAAATGCTGTAGTAAGGGAAGCCTGGCCAGAAAATGACTGGGGGAAGGAGGCTGCACCAGGGTTAAGAGCCGAGTACATCTTAATTCTACCGCTCAGATCTTGAGCTGAACTACATAGTTATGCCAGTCAGTTGAAATGCCTGCCGTACCCTATCCACGGCCAGGTACTTCAAAAGGGTACAACCAGAAAGTTCACGCTGTATGTACAGAAGGCTATCTGCAAAGTGTATGTAGTTCTTTACATATATCTTAGCCATGCAACTACACAAAGTCAGTACATGATGCAGAGTTTCAATCACACCATTCCATTGGCACAGGCGACAGATACGCTCTTCAGGTGGCAGCTTCATGAGGTGACTTCCAGTGGCCATTACTGGCATAGAATGAGGTGGCAGCTTCATGAGGTGACTTTCAGTGCCCATTACTGGCATAGAATGAGGTGGCAGCTTCAGGAGGTGACTTTCAGTGCCCATTACTGGCATAGAATGAGGTGCCAGCTTCATGAGGTGACTTCCAGCAGCCATTACTGGCATAGAATGAGGTGGCATCTTCATGAGGTGACTTCCAGCAGCCATTACTGGGATAGAATGAGGTGGCAGATTCATGAGGTGACTTCCAGCGGCCATTACTGGCATAGAATGAGGTGGCAGCTTCATGAGGTGACTTTCAGTGCCCATTACTGGCATAGAATGAGGTGCCAGCTTCAGGAGGTGACTTTCAGTGCCCATTACTGGCATAGAATGAGGTGTCAGCTTCATGAGGTGACTTCCAGCAGCCATTACTGGCACAGAATGAGGTGGCATCTTCATGAGGTGACTTCCAGCAGCCATTACTGGCATAGAATGAGGTGGCATCTTCATGAGGTGACTTCCAGCAGCCATTACTGGCATAGAATGAGGTGGCATCTTCATGAGGTGACTTCCAGCAGCCATTACTGGATAGAATGAGGTGGCATCTTCATGAGGTGACTTCCAGCGCCATTACTGGCATAGAATGAGGTGGCAGCTTCATGAGGTGACTTCCAGCGGCCATTACTGGCATAGAATGAGGTGGCATCTTCATGAGGTGACTTCCAGCGGCCATTACTGGATAGAATGAGGTGGCAGCTTCATGAGGTGACTTCCAGCGGCCATTACTGGCATAGAATGAGGTGGCAGCTTCATGAGGTGACTTCCAGTGCCCATTACTGGCATAGAATGAGGTGCCAGCTTCAGGAGGTGACTTTCAGTGCCCATTACTGGCATAGAATGAGGTGCCAGCTTCATGAGGTGACTTCCAGCAGCCATTACTGGCATAGAATGAGGTGGCATCTTCATGAGGTGACTTCCAGCAGCCATTACTGGCATAGAATGAGGTGCCAGCTTCATGAGGTGACTTCCAGCAGCCATTACTGGCATAGAATGAGGTGGCATCTTCATGAGGTGACTTCCAGCAGCCATTACTGGGATAGAATGAGGTGGCATCTTCATGAGGTGACTTCCAGTGGCCATTACTTGTATATAATCAGTATTAGCATAATTGTCCTAAAAACATTTGACCTAAAACATTTTATCGAATTGTTTTGACCTTTTGTTCAGTCAAATGTAATTAAATATATATATATATATATATATATATATATATATATATATATATATATATATATATATATATATATATATCGGGGGTGGATAATGGTATAGATTAGGTTGAGGGAAAGTGGGGGAGAGGGGTTGCGGGGGGTTCTCCCCTCGCATTTTAGACCAAAAAAAGGTCAAATAAATTTGATCAAATGTGATTAGGTCAAATGTTTTATGTCAAATGGACCCAAACCATAGAATGAGGTGAAAGCTTCATGAGGTGACTTGCAGCAGCCTTTAGCCATCATAGATTGAGGTTGCAGCATCATGAGGTGACTTCCAGTTGCCCTTAGAGGCATAGAATGAGGTGGCAGCTTCATGAGGTGACTTCCAGCAGCCGGTACTGGCATAAAATGAGGTGACAGCTTCATGAGGTGACTTCCAGCAGCCATTACTGGCATAAAATGAGGTGGCAGCTTCATAAGATGACTTCCAGCAGCCATTACTGGCATGAAATGAGGTGGCAGCTTCATGAGGTGACTTCCAGCAGCCATTACTGGCATAAAATGAGGTGGCAGCTTCATGAGGTGACTTCCAGCAGCCATTACTGGGATAAAATGAGGTGGCAGCTTTGTGAGGTGATGTCCCCCAGCCATTACTGGCAGTGAATGAGGTGGCAGCTTCATGAGGTGACTTCCATCAGCCATTACTGGCATAGAATGAGGTGGCAGCTTCATGAGGTGACTTCCAGCAGCCATTGCTGGCATAGATGAGGTGGCAGGTTCATGAGGTGAATTCTAGTGTCCTTTAGCCATCATAGATTTAGGTTGCAGCTTCATGAGGTGACATCCAGCAGCCATTACTAGCATAGAATGAGGTGTCAGCTTCATGAGGTGACTTCCACTGGCCATTACCGGAATATAATGATGTGGCAGCTTCATAAGATGACTTCCAGCAGCCATTACTGGCATAAAATGAGGTGGCAGCTTCATGAGGTGATTCCAAGCCATTACTGGCATAAAATGGGGTGGCAGCTTCATGAGGTGACTTCCAGCAGCCATTACTGGGATAAAATGAGGTGGCAGCTTTGCGAGGTGATGTCCCTCAGCCATTACTGGCAGTGAATGAGGTGGTATCTTCATGAGGTGACTTCCAGCAGCCATTACTGGGATAGAATGAGGTGGCAGCTTCATGAGGTGACTTCCAGTGGCCATTACTGGCATAGAATGAAGTGGCAGCTTCATGAGGTGACTTTCAGTGCCCTTTACTGGCATAGAATGAGGTGCCAGCTTCAGGAGGTGACTTTCAGTGCCCATTACTGGCATAGAATGAGGTGCCAGCTTCATGAGGTGACTTCAAGCAGCCATTACTGGCATAGAATGATGTGGCATCTTCATGAGGTGACTTCCAGCAGCCATTACTGGCATAGAATGAGGTGGCATCTTCATGAGGTGACTTCCAGCAGCCATTACTGGCATAGAATGAGGTGGCATCTTCATGAGGTGACTTCCAGCAGCCATTGATGGCATAGATGAGGTGGCAGGTTCATGAGGTGAATTCTAGTGTCCTTTAGCCATCATAGATTTAGGTTGCAGCTTCATGAGGTGACATCCAGCAGCCATTACTAGCATAGAATGAGGTGTCAGCTTCATGAGGTGACTTCCACTGGCCATTACTGGAATATAATGAGGTGGCAGCTTCATAAGATGACTTCCAGCAGCCATTACTGGCATAAAATGAGGTGGCAGCTTCATGAGGTGATTCCAGCAGCCATTACTGGCATAAAATGAGGTGGCAGCTTCATGAGGTGACTTCCAGCAGCCATTACTGGGATAAAATGAGGTGGCAGCTTCATAAGATGACTTCCAGCAGCCATTACCGGCATAAAATGAGGTGGCAGCTTCATGAGGTGATTCCAGCAGCCATTACTGGCATAAAATGGGGTGGCAGCTTCATGAGGTGACTTCCAGCAGCCATTACTGGGATAAAATGAGGTGGCAGCTTTGCGAGGTGATGTCCCTCAGCCATTACTGGCAGTGAATGAGGTGGCATCTTCATGAGGTGACTTCCAGCAGCCATTACTGGCATAGAATGAGGTGGCAGCTTCATGAGGTGACTTCCAGTGGCCATTACTGGCATAGAATGAGGTGGCAGCTTCATGAGGTGACTTCAGTGCCTTTACTGGCATAGAATGAGGTGCCAGCTTCAGGAGGTGACTTTCAGCGCCCATTACTGGCATAGAATGAGGTGCCAGCTTCATGAGGTGACTTCAAGCAGCCATTACTGGCATAGAATGATGTGGCATCTTCATGAGGTGACTTCCAGCAGCCATTACTGCATAGAATGAGGTGGCATCTTCATGAGGTGACTTCCAGCAGCCATTACTGGCATAGAATGAGGTGGCATCTTCATGAGGTGACTTCCAGCAGCCATTGATGGCATAGATGAGGTGGCAGGTTCATGAGGTGAATTCTAGTGTCCTTTAGCCATCATAGATTTAGGTTGCAGCTTCATGAGGTGACATCCAGCAGCCATTACTAGCATAGAATGAGGTGTCAGCTTCATGAGGTGACTTCACTGGCCATTACTGGAATATAATGAGGTGGCAGCTTCATAAGATGACTTCCAGCAGCCATTACTGGCATAAAATGAGGTGGCAGCTTCATGAGGTGATTCCAGCAGCCATTACTGGCATAATATGAGGTGGCAGCTTCATGAGGTGACTTACAGCAGCCATTACTGGGATAAAATGAGGTGGCAGCTTTGCGAGGTGATGTACCCCAGCCATTACTGGTGGTGAATGAGGTGGCAGCTTCATGAGGTGACTTCCATCAGCCATTACTGGCATAGAATGAGGTGGCAGCTTCATGAGGTGACTTCCAGCAGCCATTGCTGGCATAGATGAGGTGGCAGGTTCATGAGGTGAATTCTGGTGTCCTTTAGCCATCATAGATTTAGGTTGGAGCTTCATGAGGTGACATCCAGCAGCCATTACTAGCATAGAATGAGGTGTCAGCTTCATGAGGTGACTTCCACTGGCCATTACTGGAATATAATGAGGTGGCAGCTTCATAAGATGACTTCCAGCAGCCATTACTGGCATAAAATGAGGTGGCAGCTTCATGAGGTGATTCCAGCAGCCATTACTGGCATAAAATGAGGTGGCAGCTTCATGAGGTGACTTCCAGCAGCCATTACTGGGATAAAATGAGGTGGCAGCTTTGCGAGGTGATGTCCCCCAGCCATTACTGGTGGTGAATGAGGTGGCAGCTTCATGAGGTGACTTCCATCAGCCATTACTGGCAGTGAATGAGGTGGAATCTTCATGAGGTGACTTCCAGCAGCCATTACTAGCATAGAATGAGGTGTCAGCTTCATGAGGTGACTTCCACTGGCCATTACCGGAATATAATGAGGTGGCAGCTTCATAAGATGACTTCCAGCAGCCATTACCGGCATAAAATGAGGTGGCAGCTTCATGAGGTGATTCCAGCAGCCATTACTGGCATAAAATGGGGTGGCAGCTTCATGAGGTGACTTCCAGCAGCCATTACTGGGATAAAATGAGGTGGCAGCTTTGCGAGGTGATGTCCCTCAGCCATTACTGGCAGTGAATGAGGTGGCATCTTCATGAGGTGACTTCCAGCAGCCATTACTGGGATAGAATGAGGTGGCAGCTTCATGAGGTGACTTCCAGTGGCCATTACTGGCATAGAATGAGGTGGCAGCTTCATGAGGTGACTTTCAGTGCCCTTTACTGGCATAGAATGAGGTGCCAGCTTCAGGAGGTGACTTTCAGTGCCCATTACTGGCATAGAATGAGGTGCCAGCTTCATGAGGTGACTTCAAGCAGCCATTACTGGCATAGAATGATGTGGCATCTTCATGAGGTGACTTCCAGCAGCCATTACTGGCATAGAATGAGGTGGCATCTTCATGAGGTGACTTCCAGCAGCCATTACTGGCATAGAATGAGGTGGCATCTTCATGAGGTGACTTCCAGCAGCCATTGATGGCATAGATGAGGTGGCAGGTTCATGAGGTGAATTCTAGTGTCCTTTAGCCATCATAGATTTAGGTTGCAGCTTCATGAGGTGACATCCAGCAGCCATTACTAGCATAGAATGAGGTGTCAGCTTCATGAGGTGACTTCCACTGGCCATTACTGGAATATAATGAGGTGGCAGCTTCATAAGATGACTTCCAGCAGCCATTACTGGCATAAAATGAGGTGGCAGCTTCATGAGGTGATTCCAGCAGCCATTACTGGCATAATATGAGGTGGCAGCTTCATGAGGTGACTTACAGCAGCCATTACTGGGATAGAATGAGGTGGCAGCTTTGCGAGGTGATGTCCCCCAGCCATTACTGGTGGTGAATGAGGTGGCAGCTTCATGAGGTGACTTCCATCAGCCATTACTGGCATAGAATGAGGTGGCAGCTTCATGAGGTGACTTCCAGCAGCCATTGCTGGCATAGATGAGGTGGCAGGTTCATGAGGTGAATTCTAGTGTCCTTTAGCCATCATAGATTTAGGTTGGAGCTTCATGAGGTGACATCCAGCAGCCATTACTAGCATAGAATGAGGTGTCAGCTTCATGAGGTGACTTCCACTGGCCATTACTGGAATATAATGAGGTGGCAGCTTCATAAGATAACTTCCAGCAGCCATTACTGGCATAAAATGAGGTGGCAGCTTCATGAGGTGATTCCAGCAGCCATTACCGGCATAAAATGAGGTGGCAGCTTCATGAGGTGACTTCCAGCAGCCATTACTGGGATAAAATGAGGTGGCAGCTTTGCGAGGTGATGTCCCTCAGCCATTACTGGCAGTGAATGAGGTGGGATCTTCATGAGGTGACTTCCAGCAGCCATTACTGGGATAGAATGAGGTGGCAGCTTCATGAGGTGACTTCCAGTGGCCATTACTGGCATAGAATGAGGTGGCAGCTTCATGAGGTGACTTTCAGTGCCCATTACTGGCATAGAATGAGGTGCCAGCTTCAGGAGGTGACTTTCAGTGCCCATTACTGGCATAGAATGAGGTGCCAGCTTCATGAGGTGACTTCCAGCAGCCATTACTGGCATAGAATGAGGTGGCATCTTCATGAGGTGACTTCCAGCAGCCATTACTGGCATAGAATGAGGTGGCATCTTCATGAGGTGACTTCCAGCAGCCATTGATGGCATAGAATGAGGTGGCAGGTTCATGAGGTGAATTCTAGTGTCCTTTAGCCATCATAGATTTAGGTTGCAGCTTCATGAGGTGACATCCAGCAGCCATTACTAGCATAGAATGAGGTGTCAGCTTCATGAGGCGACTTCCACTGGCCATTACTGGAATATAATGAGGTGGCAGCTTCATAAGATGACTCCCAGCAGCCATTACTGGCATAAAATGAGGTGGCAGCTTCATGAGGTGATTCCAGCAGCCATTACTGGCATACAATGAGGTGGCAGCTTCATGAGGTGACTTCCAGCAGCCATTACTGGGATAAAATGAGGTGGCAGCTTTGCGAGGTGATGTCCCCCAGCCATTACTGGTGGTGAATGAGGTGGCAGCTTCATGAGGTGACTTCCATCAGCCATTACTGGCATAGAATGAGGTGGCAGCTTCATGAGGTGACTTCCAGCAGCCATTGCTGGCATAGATGAGGTGGCAGGTTCATGAGGTGAATTCTAGTGTCCTTTAGCCATCATAGATTTAGGTTGGAGCTTCATGAGGTGACATCCAGCAGCCATTACTAGCATAGAATGAGGTGTCAGCTTCATGAGGTGACTTCCACTGGCCATTACTGGAATATAATGAGGTGGCAGCTTCATAAGATAACTTCCAGCAGCCATTACTGGCATAAAATGAGGTGGCAGCTTCATGAGGTGATTCCAGCAGCCATTACCGGCATAAAATGAGGTGGCAGCTTCATGAGGTGATTCCAGCAGCCATTACTGGGATAAAATGAGGTGGCAGCTTTGCGAGGTGATGTCCCTCAGCCATTACTGGCAGTGAATGAGGTGGGCATCTTCATGAGGTGACTTCCAGCAGCCATTACTGGCATAGAATGAGGTGGCAGCTTCATGAGGTGACTTCCAGTGGCCATTACTGGCATAGAATGAGGTGGCAGCTTCATGAGGTGACTTTCAGTGCCCATTACTGGCATAGAATGAGGTGCCAGCTTCAGGAGGTGACTTTCAGTGCCCATTACTGGCATAGAATGAGGTGCCAGCTTCATGAGGTGACTTCCAGCAGCCATTACTGGCATAGAATGAGGTGGCATCTTCATGAGGTGACGTCCAGCAGCCATTACTGGCATAGAATGAGTGGCATCTTCATGAGGTGACTTCCAGCAGCCATTGATGGCATAGATGAGGTGGCAGCTTCATGAGGTGAATTCTAGTGTCCTTTAGCCATCATAGATTTAGGTTGCAGCTTCATGAGGTGACATCCAGCAGCCATTACTGCATAGAATGAGGTGTCAGCTTCATGAGGTGACTTCCACTGGCCATTACTGGAATATAATGAGGTGGCAGCTTCATAAGATGACTCCCAGCAGCCATTACTGGCATAAAATGAGGTGGCAGCTTCATGAGGTGATTCCAGCAGCCATTACTGGCATA
Source organism: Ambystoma mexicanum (assembly GCA_002915635.3). NCBI lineage: Eukaryota > Metazoa > Chordata > Amphibia > Caudata > Ambystomatidae > Ambystoma > Ambystoma mexicanum. Next base: position 81,557,421 of record CM010933.2, on the reverse strand, counting down.
AAATGAGGTGGCAGCTTCATGAGGTGACTTCCAGCAGCCATTACTGGGATAAAATGAGGTGGCAGCTTGCGAGGTGATGTCCCCCAGCCATTACTGGTGGTGAATGAGGTGGCAGCTTCATGAGGTGACTTCCACAGCCATTACTGGCAGTGAATGAGGTGGATCTTCATGAGGTGACTTCCAGCAGCCATTACTGCATAGAATGAGGTGTCAGCTTCATGAGGTGACTTCCACTGGCCATTACCGGAATATAATGAGGTGGCAGCTTCATGAGATGACTTCCAGCAGCCATTACTGGCATAAAATGAGGTGGCAGCTTCATGAGGTGATTCCAGCAGCCATTACTGGCATAAAATGGGGTGGCAGCTTCATGAGGTGACTTCCAGCAGCCATTACTGGCATAAAATGAGGTGGCAGCTTTGCGAGGTGATGTCCCAGCAGCCATTACTGGCATGAATGAGGTGGCATCTTCATGAGGTGACTTCCAGCAGCCATTACTGGGATAGAATGAGGTGGCAGCTTCATGAGGTGACTTCCAGTGAGCCATTACTGGCATAAAATGAGGTGGCAGCTTCATGAGGTGACTTCCAGTGCCATTACTGGCAAAAAATGAGGTGCCAGCTTCAGGAGGTGACTTCAAGCAGCCATTACTGGCATAGAATGATGTGGCATCTTCATGAGGTGACTTCCAGCAGCCATTACTGGCATAGAATGAGGTGGCATCTTCATGAGGTGACTTCCAGCAGCCATTACTGGCATATAATGAGGTGGCAGCTTCATAAGATGACTCCCAGCAGCCATTACTGGCATAAAATGAGGTGGCAGCTTCATGAGGTGAATTCTAGTGTCCTTTAGCCATCATAAGTTTAGGTTGCAGCTTCATGAGGTGACATCCAGCAGCCATTACTAGCATAGAATGAGGTGTCAGCTTCATGAGGTGACTTCCACTGGCCATTACTGGAATATAATGAGGTGGCAGCTTCATAAGATGACTTCCAGCAGCCATTACTGGCATAAAATGAGGTGGCAGCTTCATGAGGTGACTTCCAGCAGCCATTACTGGCATAATAATGAGGTGGCAGCTTCATGAGGTGACTTACAGCAGCCATTACTGGCATAAAATGAGGTGGCAGCTTTGCGAGGTGATTCCCAAGCCATTACTGGTGGTGAATGAGGTGGCAGCTTCATGAGGTGACTTCCATCAGCCATTACTGGCATAGAATGAGGTGGCAGCTTCATGAGGTGACTTTCAGTGCCCATTACTGGCATAGAATGAGGTGCCAGCTTCAGTGAGGTGACTTTCATGCCCATTACTGGCATAGAATGAGGTGGCAGCTTCATGAGGTGACTTCCAGCAGCCATTACTGGCATAGAATGAGGTGGCATCTTCATGAGGTGACTTCCAGCAGCCATTACTGGCATAGAATGAGGTGGCATCTTCATGAGGTGACTTCCAGCAGCCATTACTGGCATAGAATGAGGTGGCATCTTCATGAGGTGACTTCCAGCAGCCATTACTGGATAGAATGAGGTGGCATCTTCATGAGGTGACTTCCAGCAGCCATTACTGCGATAGAATGAGGTGGCAGCTTCATGAGGTGACTTCCAGCAGCCATTACTGGCATAGAATGAGGTTGCATCTTCATGAGGTGACTTCCAGCGGCCATTACTGGGATAGAATGAGGTGGCAGCTTCATGAGGTGACTTCCAGCGGCCATTACTGGCATGGAATGAGGTGGCAGCTTCATGAGGTGACTTTCAGCGCCCATTACTGGCATAGAATGAGGTGCCAGCTTCATGAGGTGACTTTCCAGCGCCATTACTGGCATAGAATGAGGTGCAAGCTTCATGAGGTGACTTCCAGCAGCCATTACTGGCATAGAATGAGGTGGCATCTTCATGAGGTGACTTCCAGCAGCCATTACTGGCATAGAAAGAGGTGGCATCTTCATGAGGTGACTTCCAGCAGCCATTACTGGCATAGAATGAGGTGGCATCTTCATGAGGTGACTTCCAGCAGCCATTACTGGCATAGAATGAGGTGGCATCTTCATGAGGTGACTTCCAGCAGCCATTACTGGCATAGAATGAGGTGGCACTTCATGAGGTGACTTCCAGCAGCCATTACTGGCATAAAATGAGGTGGCAGTTTCATGAGGTGATTCCAGCAGCCATTACGGCATAAAATGAGGTGGCAGCTTCATGAGGTGACTTCCAGCAGCCATTACTGGGATAAAATGAGGTGGCAGCTTTCGAGGTGATGTCCCTCAGCCATTACTGCAGTGAATGAGGTGGCATCTTCATGAGGTGACTCCAGCAGCCATTACTGGGATAGAATGAGGTGGCAGCTTCATGAGGTGACTTCCAGTGGCCATTACTGGCATAGAATGAGGTGGCAGCTTCATGAGGTGACTTTCAGTGCCCATTACTGGCATAGAATGAGGTGCAGCTTCATGAGGTGACTTTCAGTGCCCATTACTGGCATAGAATGAGGTGCCAGCTTCATGAGGTGACTTCCAGCAGCCATTACTGGCATAGAATGAGGTGGCATCTTCATGAGGTGACTTCCAGCAGCCATTACTGGCATAGAATGAGGTGGCACCTTCATGAGGTGACTTCCAGCAGCCATTGATGGCATAGATGAGGTGGCAGGTTCATGAGTGAATTCTAGTGTCCTTTAGCCATCATAGATTTAGGTTGCAGCTTCATGAGGTGACATCCAGCAGCCATTACTAGCATAGAATGAGGTGCAGCTTCATGAGGTGACTTCCACTGGCCATTACTGGAATATAATGAGGTGGCAGCTTCATAAGAGTGACTCCCAGCAGCCATTACTGGCATAAATGAGGTGGCAGCTTCATGAGGTGATTCCAGCAGCCATTACTGGCATACAATGAGGTGGCAGCTTCATGAGGTGACTTCCAGCAGCCATTACTGGGATAAAATGAGGTGGCAGCTTTGCATGAGGTGATGTCCCCCAGCCATTACTGGGGTGAATGAGGTGGCAGCTTCATGAGGTGACTTCCATCAGCCATTACTGGCATAGAATGAGGTGGCAGCTTCATGAGGTGACTTCCAGCAGCCATTGCTGCATAGATGAGGTGGCAGGTTCATGAGGTGAATTCTAGTGTCCTTTAGCCTCATAGATTTAGGTGGAGCTTCATGAGGTGACATCCAGCAGCCATTACTAGCATAGAATGAGGTGTCAGCTTCATGAGGTGACTTCCACTGGCCATTACTGGAATATAATGAGGTGGCAGCTTCATAAGATAACTTCCAGCAGCCATTACTGGCATAAATGAGGTGGCAGCTTCATGAGGTGATTCCAGCAGCCATTACCGGCATAAAATGAGGTGGCAGCTTCATGAGGTGACTTCCAGCAGCCATTACTGGGATAAAATGAGGTGGCAGCTTTGCGAGGTGATGTCCCTCAGCCATTACTGGCAGTGAATGAGGTGGGATCTTCATGAGGTGACTTCCAGCAGCCATTACTGGGATAGAATGAGGTGGCAGCTTCATGAGGTGACTTCCAGTGGCCATTACTGGCATAGAATGAGGTGGCAGCTTCATGAGGTGACTTTCAGTGCCCATTACTGGCATAGAATGAGGTGCCAGCTTCAGGAGGTGACTTTCAGTGCCCATTACTGGCATAGAATGAGGTGCCAGCTTCATGAGGTGACTTCCAGCAGCCATTACTGGCATAGAATGAGGTGGCATCTTCATGAGGTGACTTCCAGCAGCCATTACTGGCATAGAATGAGGTGGCATCTTCATGAGGTGACTTCCAGCAGCCATTGATGGCATAGATGAGGTGGCAGGTTCATGAGGTGAATTCTAGTGTCCTTTAGCCATCATAGATTTAGGTTGCAGCTTCATGAGGTGACATCCAGCAGCCATTACTAGCATAGAATGAGGTGTCAGCTTCATGAGGTGACTTCCACTGGCCATTACTGGAATATAATGAGGTGGCAGCTTCATAAGATGACTCCCAGCAGCCATTACTGGCATAAAATGAGGTGGCAGCTTCATGAGGTGATTCCAGCAGCCATTACTGGCATAAAATGAGGTGGCAGCTTCATGAGGTGACTTCCAGCAGCCATTACTGGGATAAAATGAGGTGGCAGCTTGCGAGGTGATGTCCCCCAGCCATTACTGGGCATGAATGAGGTGGCAGCTTCATGAGGTGACTTCCATCAGCCATTACTGGCAGTGAATGAGGTGGAATCTTCATGAGGTGACTTCCAGCAGCCATTACTAGCATAGAATGAGGTGTCAGCTTCATGAGGTGACTTCCACTGCCATTACCGGAATATAATGAGGTGGCAGCTTCATAAGATGACTTCCAGCAGCCATTACTGGCATAAAATGAGGTGGCAGCTTCATGAGGTGATTCCAGCAGCCATTACTGGCATAAAATGGGGTGGCAGCTTCATGAGGTGACTTCCAGCAGCCATTACTGGCATAAAATGAGGTGGCAGCTTTGCGAGGTGATGTCCCTCAGCCATTACTGGCAGTGAATGAGGTGGCATCTTCATGAGGTGACTTCCAGCAGCCATTACTGGGATAGAATGAGGTGGCAGCTTCATGAGGTGACTTCCAGTGGCCATTACTGGCATAGAATGAGGTGGCAGCTTCATGAGGTGACTTTCAGTGCCCTTTACTGGCAAAAAATGAGGTGCCAGCTTCAGGAGGTGACTTCAAGCAGCCATTACTGGCATAGAATGATGTGGCATCTTCATGAGGTGACTTCCAGCAGCCATTACTGGCATAGAATGAGGTGGCATCTTCATGAGGTGACTTCCAGCAGCCATTACTGGCATAGAATGAGGTGGCATCTTCATGAGGTGACTTCCAGCAGCCATTGATGGCATAGATGAGGTGGCAGGTTCATGAGGTGAATTCTAGTGTCCTTTAGCCATCATAGATTTAGGTTGCAGCTTCATGAGGTGACATCCAGCAGCCATTACTAGCATAGAATGAGGTGTCAGCTTCATGAGGTGACTTCCACTGGCCATTACTGGAATATAATGAGGTGGCAGCTTCATAAGATGACTTCCAGCAGCCATTACTGGCATAAAATGAGGTGGCAGCTTCATGAGGTGATTCCAGCAGCCATTACTGGCATAATATGAGGTGGCAGCTTCATGAGGTGACTTACAGCAGCCATTACTGGGATAAAATGAGGTGGCAGCTTTGCGAGGTGATGTCCCCAAGCCATTACTGGTGGTGAATGAGGTGGCAGCTTCATGAGGTGACTTCCATCAGCCATTACTGGCATAGAATGAGGTGGCAGCTTCATGAGGTGACTTTCAGTGCCCATTACTGGCATAGAATGAGGTGCCAGCTTCAGGAGGTGACTTTCAGTGCCCATTACTGGCATAGAATGAGGTGCCAGCTTCATGAGGTGACTTCCAGCAGCCATTACTGGCATAGAATGAGGTGGCATCTTCATGAGGTGACTTCCAGCAGCCATTACTGGCATAGAATGAGGTGGCATCTTCATGAGGTGACTTCCAGCAGCCATTACTGGCATAGAATGAGGTGGCATCTTCATGAGGTGACTTCCAGCAGCCATTACTGGGATAGAATGAGGTGGCATCTTCATGAGGTGACTTCCAGCAGCCATTACTGCGATAGAATGAGGTGGCAGCTTCATGAGGTGACTTCCAGCGGCCATTACTGGCATAGAATGAGGTTGCATCTTCATGAGGTGACTTCCAGCGGCCATTACTGGGATAGAATGAGGTGGCAGCTTCATGAGGTGACTTCCAGCGGCCATTACTGGCATGGAATGAGGTGGCAGCTTCATGAGGTGACTTTCAGCGCCCATTACTGGCATAGAATGAGGTGCCAGCTTCAGGAGGTGACTTTCAGCGCCCATTACTGGCATAGAATGAGGTGCCAGCTTCATGAGGTGACTTCCAGCAGCCATTACTGGCATAGAATGAGGTGGCATCTTCATGAGGTGACTTCCAGCAGCCATTACTGGCATAGAATGAGGTGGCATCTTCATGAGGTGACTTCCAGCAGCCATTACTGGCATAGAATGAGGTGGCATCTTCATGAGGTGACTTCCAGCAGCCATTACTGGCATAGAATGAGGTGGCATCTTCATGAGGTGACTTCCAGCAGCCATTACTGGGATAGAATGAGGTGGCATCTTCATGAGGTGACTTCCAGCGGCCATTACTGGCATAAATGAGGTGGCAGTCTTCATGAGGTGATTCCAGCAGCCATTACCGGCATAAAATGAGGTGGCAGCTTCATGAGGTGACTTCCAGCAGCCATTACTGGGATAAAATGAGGTGGCAGCTTTGCGAGGTGATGTCCCTCAGCCATTACTGGCAGTGAATGAGGTGGGATCTTCATGAGGTGACTTCCAGCAGCCATTACTGGGATAGAATGAGGTGGCAGCTTCATGAGGTGACTTCCAGTGGCCATTACTGGCATAGAATGAGGTGGCAGCTTCATGAGGTGACTTTCAGTGCCCATTACTGGCATAGAATGAGGTGCCAGCTTCAGGAGGTGACTTTCAGTGCCCATTACTGGCATAGAATGAGGTGCCAGCTTCATGAGGTGACTTCCAGCAGCCATTACTGGCATAGAATGAGGTGGCATCTTCATGAGGTGACTTCCAGCAGCCATTACTGGCATAGAATGAGGTGGCATCTTCATGAGGTGACTTACAGCAGCCATTACTGGGATATAATGAGGTGGCATCTTCATGAGGTGACTTCCAGCGGCCATTACTGGGATAGAATGAGGTGGCAGCTTCATGAGGTGACTTCCAGCGGCCATTACTGGCATAGAATGAGGTGGCATCTTCATGAGGTGACTTCCAGCGGCCATTACTGGGATAGAATGAGGTGGCAGCTTCATGAGGTGACTTCCAGCGGCCATTACTGGCATAGGAATGAGGTGGCAGCTTCATGAGGTGACTTTCAGCGCCCATTACTGGCATAGAATGAGGTGCCAGCTTCAGGAGGTGACTTTCAGCGCCATTACTGGCATAGAATGAGGTGCAGCTTCATGAGGTGACTTCCAGCAGCCATTACTGGCATAGAATGAGGTGGCATCTTCATGAGGTGACTTCCAGCAGCCATTACTGGCATAGAATGAGGTGGCATCTTCATGAGGTGACTTCCAGCAGCCATTACTGGCATAGAATGAGGTGGCATCTTCATGAGGTGACTTCCAGCAGCCATTACTGGCATAGAATGAGGTGGCACTTCATGAGGTGACTTCCAGCAGCCATTACTGGGATAGAATGAGGTGGCATCTTCATGAGGTGACTTCCAGCGGCCATTACTGGCATAGAATGAGGTGGCAGCTTCATGAGGTGACTTCCAGCGGCCATTACTGGCATAGAATGAGGTGGCATCTTCATGAGGTGACTTCCAGTGGCCATTACTGGGATAGAATGAGGTGGCAGCTTCATGAGGTGACTTCCAGCGGCCATTACTGGCATGGAATGAGGTGGCAGCTTCATGAGGTGACTTTCAGTGCCCATTACTGGCATAGAATGAGGTGGCAGCTTCAGGAGGTGACTTCCAGCAGCCATTACTGGCATAGAATGAGGTGGCATCTTCATGAGGTGACTTCCAGCAGCCATTACTGGCATAGAATGAGGTACCAGCTTCATGAGGTGACTTCCAGAAGCCATTACTGGCATAGAATGAGGTGGCATCTTCATGAGGTGACTTCCAGCAGCCATTACTGGCATAGAATGAGGTGGCATCTTCATGAGGTGACTTCCAGTGGCCATTACTTGTATATAATCAGTATTAGCATAATTGTCCTAAAAACATTTGACCTAAAACATTTTATCGAATTGTTTTGACCTTTTTGTTCAGTCAAATGTAATTAAATATATATATATATATATATATATATATATATATATATATATATATATATATATATATATATATATTATATATATATCGGGGGGTGGATAATGGTATAGATTAGGTTGAGGAAAGTGGGAGAGGGGTTGCGGGGGGTTCTCCCCTCGCATTTTAGACCAAAAAAGGTCAAATAAATTTGATCAAATGTGATTAGGTCAAATGTTTATGTCAAATGGACCCAAACCATAGAATGAGGTGAAAGCTTCATGAGGTGACTTGCAGCAGCCTTTAGCCATCATAGATTGAGGTTGCAGCATCATGAGGTGACTTCCAGTTGCCCTTAGAGGCATAGAATGAGGTGGCAGCTTCATGAGGTGACTTCCAGTATCCTTTAGCCATCATAAATTGAGGTTGCAACATCATGAGGTGACTTCCAGCAGCCGGTACTGGCATAAAATGAGGTGACAGCTTCATGAGGTACTTCCAGCAGCCATTACTGGCATAAAATGAGGTGGCAGCTTCATAAGATGACTTCCAGCAGCCATTACTGGCATGAAATGAGGTGGAAGCTTCATGAGTGACTTCCAGCAGCCATTACTGGCATAAGAATGAGGTGGCGGCTTCATGAGGTGACTTCCAGCAGCCATTACTGGCATAGAATGAGGTGGCATCTTCATGAGGTGACTTCCAGTGCCATTACTTGTATATAATCAGTATTAGCATAATTGTCCTAAAAACATTTGACCTAAAACATTTTATCGAATTGTTTTGACCTTTTTGTTCAGTCAAATGTAATTAAATATATATATATATATATATATATATATATATATATATATATATATATATATATATATATATATATATATATAATATATATATATAATATATATAATATATAGATAGATATGGGGGTGGATAATGGTATAGATTAGGTTGAAGGAAAGTGGGGAGAGGGTTGCGGGGGTTCTCCCCTCGCATTTTAGACCAAAAAAAGGTCAAATAAATTTGATCAAATGTGATTAGGTCAAATGTTTATGTCAAATGGACCCAAACCATAGAATGAGGTGAAAGCTTCATGAGGTGACTTGCAGCAGCCTTTAGCCATCATAGATTGAGGTTGCAGCATCATGAGGTGACTTCCAGTTGCCCTTAGAGGCATAGAATGAGGTGGCAGCTTCATGAGGTGACTTCCAGTATCCTTTAGCCATCATAAATTGAGGTTGCAACATCATGAGGTGACTTCCAGCAGCCGGTACTGGCATAAAATGAGGTGACAGCTTCATGAGGTGACTTCCAGCAGCCATTACTGGCATAAAATGAGGTGGCAGCTTCATAAGATGACTTCCAGCAGCCATTACTGGCATGAAATGAGGTGGAAGCTTCATGAGGTGACTTCCAGCAGCCATTACTGGCATAAAATGAGGTGGCGGCTTCATGAGGTGACTTCCAGCAGCCATTACTGGGATAAAATGAGGTGGCAGCTTTGTGAGGTGATGTCCCCCAGCCATTACCGGCAGTGAATGAGGTGGCAGCTTCATGGGGTGACTTCCATCAGCCATTACTGCATAGAATGAGGTGGCAGCTTCATGAGGTGACTTCCAGCAGCCATTGCTGGCATAGATGAGGTGGCAGGTTCATGAGGTGAATTCTAGTGTCCTTTAGCCATCATAGATTTAGGTTGCAGCTTCATGAGGTGACATCCAGCAGCCATTACTAGCATAGAATGAGGTGTCAGCTTCATGAGGTGACTTCCACTGGCCATTACTGGACATATAATGAGGTGGCAGCTTCATAAGATGACTTCCAGCAGCCATTACTGGCATAAAATGAGGTGGCAGCTTCATGAGGTGATTCCAGCAGCCATTACTGGCATAAAATGAGGTGGCAGCTTCATGAGGTGACTTCCAGCAGCCATTACTGGGATAAAATGAGGTGGCAGCTTTGCGAGGTGATGTCCCTCAGCCATTACTGGCAGTGAATGAGGTGGCAGCTTCATGAGGTGACTTCCATCAGCCATTACTGGCATAGAATGAGGTGGCAGCTTCGTGAGGTGACTTCCAGCAGCCATTACTGGCATAAAATGAGGTGGCAGCTTCATGAGGTGACTTCCAGCAGCCATTGCTGGCATAGATGAGGTGGCAGGTTCATGAGGTGAATTCTAGTGTCCTTTAGCCATCATAGATTTAGGTTGCAGCTTCATGAGGTGACATCCAGCTGCCATTACTGGCATATAAATTCATGAGGTGACTTCCAGCAGCCATTACTGGCATAGAATGAGGCGGCAGCTTCATGAGGTGACTTCATTACTGGAATATAATGAGGTGGCAGCTTCATTAGGCGACTTGCAGCAGCTTTAGCCATCATAGATTTAGGATCCAGCATCAGGTGACTTCCAGTGGCCATACCTGGCATAGAATGAGGCAGCAGCTTCATGAGGTGACTTCCAGCTGCCTTTAGCCATCACAGATTGAGGTTGCAGCATCATGCTGTGACTTCCAGAAGCCGTTACAGACATATAATTAGGTGGCAGCTTATGAGGTGACGACTTCCAGTGGCCATTACTGGCAAAGAATGGGGTGGCAGCTTCATGAGGTGACTTGCAGCAGCCTTTAGCCATCACAGATTGAGGTTGCAGCATCAGGTGATTTCCAGCAGCCATTACTGGCATAGAATGAGGTGGCAGCATCATGAGGTGACTTGCAGCAGCCTTTCGCCATCATAGATTGAGGTTGCAGCATTATGAGGTAACTTCCAGCTGCCCTTAGAGGCATAGAATGAGGTGGCAGCTTCATGAGGTGACTTCCAGCGTCCTTAGCCATCTTTAATCGAATTTGGCAGCATCATGAGGTGACTTCCAGCAGCCATTACTGGCATAGAATGAGGTGGCAGCTTCATGAGGTGACTTCCAGTGTCATTACTGGCATAGCATGAGGTGGAAGACTTCATGAGGTGACTTCCAGTGGCCTTTATTGGCATTGAATGAGGTGGCAGCTTCATGAGGTGCCTTCCAGCACCCATTACTGGCATTGAATGAGGTGCCGGCTTCATGAGCTGACTTCCAGTGGCCATTACGCCATAGAATGAGGTGGCAGCTTCATGAGGTGACTTGCAGCAGCCTTTAGCCATCATATATTGAGGTTGCAGCATTAGGTGACTTCCAGCAGCCATTACTGGCATAGAATGAGGTGGCAGCTTCATGAGGTGCCTTCCAGTGGTTCCAGGCATAGAATGAGGTGGCAGCGTCATGAGGTGACTTGCAGCAGCCTTTATCCATCATAGATTGAGGTTGCAGCATCATGAGGTGACTTCCAGCTGCCCTTAGAGGCATAGAATGAGGTGGCAACATCATGAGGTAACTTCCAGCAGCCATTACTGGCATAGAATGAGGTGGCAGCTTCATGAGGTGACTTCCAGCAGCCATTACGGGCATAGAATGAGGTGGCAGCTTCATGAGGTGACTTCCAGTGGTCATTACTGGCATAGAATGAGGAGGCAGCTTCATGAGGTGACTTCAGCGCCATTACTGGCATAGAATGAGGTGCGCAGCTTCATGAGCTGTCTTCCAGTGGCCATTACTGGCATAAAATGAGGTGGACAGCTTCATGAGGTGACTTGCAGCAGCCTTTAGCCATCATAGATTGAGGTTGCAGCCTTGGTGACTTCCAGCAGCCATTGCTGGCATAGAATGAGGTGGCAGCTTCATGAGGTGACTTCCAGTGGCCATTACTGGCATAGAATGAGGTGGCAGCTTCATGAGGTGACTTCCAGTGGCCATTACTGGCATAGAATGAGGTGGCAGCTTCATGAGGTGACTTGCAGCACCCATTACTGGCATAGAATGAGGTGCCAGCTTCATGAGCTGTACTTCCAGTGGCCATTACTGGCATAGAATGAGGTGCCAGCTTCATGAGGTGTCTTCCAGTCAGCCATTACTGGCATAGAATGAGGTGGCAGCTTGAGGTGACTTCCAGCAGCCATTCTGGCATAGAATGAGGTGGCAGCTTCATGAGGTACTTCCAGTGGCCATTACTGGCATAGAATGAGGTGGCAGCTTCATAAGGTGACTTGCAGCAGCCTTTAGCCATCGTAGATTGAGGTTGCAGCATCATGAGGTGACTTCCAGCTGCCCTTAGAGGCATAGAATGAGGTGGCAGCTTCATGGGGTGACTTCCAGAATCCTTTAGTCATCATAAATTGAGGTTGCAGCATCAGGTGACTTCCAGCAGCCAATACTGGCATAGAATGAGGTGGCAGCTTCATGAGGTGACTCCAGGGCCATTACTGGCATAGAATGAGGTGGCAGCTTCATGAGGTGACTTCCAGTGCCCATTAGCCATATAAATGAGGTTGCAGCATCATGAGGTGACTTCCAGGAGCCATTAATGGCATATAATGAGGTGTCAGCTTCATGAGCTGACTTCCAGTGGCCATTACGGCATATAATGAGGTGGCAGCTTCATGAGGTGACTTCCAGCAAGCCTTTAGCCATCATAATTGAGGTTGCAGCATTAGGTGACTTCCAGCAGCCATTACTGGCATAGAATGAGGTGGCAGCTTCATAAGGTGCTTCCGTGGTTCCAGTGGCCATTACTGGCATAGAATGAGAGGGTAGCATCATGAGATGTCTTGCAGTAGTCTGTAGTCATCATAGATTGATATTGCAGCATCAGGTGACTTCCAGCAGCCATTATGGCATAGAATGAGGTGGCAGCTTCATGATGGTGACTTCCAGTAGCCATTACTGGCACAGAATGAGAAGGCAGCATCATGAGGTGACTTTCAGTAGCCTTTAGTCATCATAGATTGAGGTTGCAGCATCAGGTGACTTCCAGCAGCCATACTGGCACATAATGAGGTGGCAGCTTCATGAGGTGACTTCCAGTGGCCATTACTGGCATAGAATGAGGTGGCAGCTCATGAGGTGACTTGCAGCAGCCTTTATCCATCATAGATTGAGGTTGCAGCATCATGAGGTGACTTCCAGCTGCCATTAGAGGCATAGAATGAGGTGCAACTTCATGAGGTGACTTCAGCAGCCATTACTGGCATAGAATGAGGTGGCAGCTTCATGAGGTGACTTCCAGCAGCCATTACTGGCATAGAATGAGGTGGCAGCTTCATGAGGTGACTTCCAGTGGTCATTACTGGCATAGAATGAGGTGGCAGCTTCATGAGGTGACTTGCAGTGCCCATTACTGGCATAGAATGAGGTGCCAGCTTCATGAGTGTCTTCCAGTGGCCATTACTGGCATACAATGAGGTGGCAGCTTCATGAGGTGACTTGCAGCAGCCTTTAGCCATCATAGATTGAGGTTGCAGCCTTGGGTGATTCCAGCAGCCATTGCTGGCATAGAATGAGGTGGCAGCTTCATGAGGTGACTTCCAGTGGCCATTACTGGCATAGAATGAGATGGCAGCATCACGAAAGTCATCATCTAGGTTTGAGGTTGCAGCATCAGGTGACTTCAGCAGCTAGTACTGGCATAGAATGAGGTGGCAGCTTCATGAGGTGACTTCCAGTGGCTATTACTGGCATAGAATGAGATGGCAGCTTCATGAGGTGACTTGCCAGCAAGCCTTTAGCATCGTAGATTGAGGTTGCAGCATCATGAGGTGACTTCCAGCTGCCCTTAGAGGCATAGAATGAGGTGGCAGCTTCATGAGGTGACTTCAGAATCCTTTAGCCATCATAAATTGAGGTGGCAGCATCAGGTGACTTCCAGCAGCCAATACTGGCATAGAATGAGGTGGCAGCTTCATGAGGTGACTCCAGTGGCCATTACTGGCATAGAATGAGATGGGAGCTTCATGAGGTGACTTGCAGCAGTCCTTTAGCCATCATAGATTGAGTTGCAGCATTCATGTGTGACTTCCAGAAGCCGTTACAGACATATAATTAGGTGGCAGCTTCATGAGGTGACGACTTCCAGTGGCCATTACTGGCAAAGAATGGGTGGCAGCTTCATGAGGTGACTTGCAGCAGCCTTTAGCCATCATAGATTGAGGTTGCAGCATCAGGTGATTCCAGCAGCCATTACTGGCATAGAATGAGGTGGCAGCTTCATGAGGTGACTTGCAGCAGCCTTTCGCCATCATAGATTGAGGTTGCAGCATTATGAGGTAACTTCCAGCTGCCCTTAGAGGCATAGAATGAGGTGGCAGCTTCATGAGGTGACTTCCAGCGTCCTTTAGCCATCTTTAATCGAATTTGCAGCATCATGAGGTGACTTCCAGCAGCCATTACTGGCATAGAATGAGGTGCAGCTTCATGAGGTGACTTCCAGTGGTCATTACTGGCATAGAATGAGGTGGCAGATTCACGAGGTGACTTCCAGTGGCCATTATTGGCATAGAATGAGGTGGCAGCTTCATGAGGTGACTTCCAGCAGCCATTACTGGCATTGAATGAGGTGCCAGCTTCATGAGCTGACTTCCAGTGGCCATTACCCATAGAATGAGGTGGCAGCTTCATGAGGTGACTTGCAGCAGCCTTTAGCCATCATATATTGAGGTTGCAGCATTAGTGACTTCCAGCAGCCATTACTGGCATAGAATGAGGTGGCAGCTTCATGAGGTGACTTCCAGTGGTTCCAGGCATAGAATTGAGGTGGCAGCTTCATGAGGTGACTTCCAGCAGCCTTTATCCATCATAGATTGAGGTTGCAGCATTCATGAGGTGACTTCCAGCTGCCCTTAAGGCATAGAATGAGGTGGCAACATCATGAGGTAACTTCCAGCAGCCATTACTGGCATAGAATGAGGTGGCAGCTTCATGAGGTGACTTCCAGCAGCCATTATGGCATAGAATGAGGTGGCAGCTTCATGAGGTGACTTCCAGTGGCCATTACTGGCATAGAATGAGGGGCAGCTTCATGAGGTGACTTGCAGCGCCCATTACTGGCATAGAATGAGGTGGCAGCTTCATGAGTGTCTTCCAGTGGCCATTACTGGCATAGAATGAGGTGGCAGCTTCATGAGGTGACTTGCAGCAGCCTATTAGCATCATAGATTGAGGTGCAGCCTTGGTGACTTCCAGCAGCCATTGACTGGCATAGAATGAGGTGGCAGCTTCATGAGGTGACTTCCAGTGGCCATTACTGGCATAGAATGAGGTGGCAGCTTCATGAGGTGACTTCCAGTGGTCATTACTGGCATAGAATGAGGTGGCAGCTTCATGAGGTGACTTGCAGCAGCCATTAACTGGCATAGATTGAGGTGCAAGCTTCATGAGCTGACTTCCAGTGGCCATT
>CM010933.2:81489349-81542301 GCA_002915635.3 Ambystoma mexicanum | reverse complement strand
CAGCCATTACTGGCATAAAATGAGGTGGCAGCTTCATGAGGTGATTCCAGCAGCCATTACTGGCATAATATGAGGTGGCAGCTTCATGAGGTGACTTACAGCAGCCATTACTGGCATAAAATGAGGTGGCAGCTTTGCGAGGTGATGTCCCCAAGCCATTACTGGTGGTGAATGAGGTGGCAGCTTCATGAGGTGACTTCCATCAGCCATTACTGGCATAGAATGAGGTGGCAGCTTCATGAGGTGACTTTCAGTGCCCATTACTGGCATAGAATGAGGTGCCAGCTTCAGGAGGTGACTTTCAGTGCCCATTACTGGCATAGAATGAGTGCCAGCTTCATGAGGTGACTTCCAGCAGCCATTACTGGCATAGAATGAGGTGGCATCTTCATGAGGTGACTTCCAGCAGCCATTACTGGCATAGAATGAGGTGGCATCTTCATGAGGTGACTTCCAGCAGCCATTACTGGCATAGAATGAGGTGGCATCTCATGAGGTGACTTCCAGCAGCCATTACTGGATAGAATGAGGTGGCATCTTCATGAGGTGACTTCCAGCAGCCATTACTGCGATAGAATGAGGTGGCAGCTTCATGAGGTGACTTCCAGCGGCCATTACTGGCATAGAATGAGGTTGCAGCTTCATGAGGTGACTTCCAGCGCCATTACTGGCATAGAATGAGGTGGCAGCTTCATGAGGTGACTTCCAGCGGCCATTACTGGCATGGAATGAGGTGGCAGCTTCATGAGGTGACTTTCAGCGCCCATTACTGGCATAGAATGAGGTGCCAGCTTCAGGAGGTGACTTTCAGCGCCCATTACTGGCATAGAATGAGGTGCCAGCTTCATGAGGTGACTTCCAGCAGCCATTACTGGCATAGAATGAGGTGGCATCTTCATGAGGTGACTTCCAGCAGCCATTACTGGCATAGAATGAGGTGGCATCTTCATGAGGTGACTTCCAGCAGCCATTACTGGCATAGAATGAGGTGGCATCTTCATGAGGTGACTTCCAGCAGCCATTACTGGCATAGAATGAGGTGGCATCTTCATGAGGTGACTTCCAGCAGCCATTACTGGGATAGAATGAGGTGGCATCTTCATGAGGTGACTTCCAGCAGCCATTACTGGCATAAAATGAGGTGGCAGTTTCATGAGGTGATTCCAGCAGCCATTACCGGCATAAAATGAGGTGGCAGCTTCATGAGGTGACTTCCAGCAGCCATTACTGGGATAAAATGAGGTGGCAGCTTTGCGAGGTGATGTCCCTCAGCCATTACTGGCAGTGAATGAGGTGGGATCTTCATGAGGTGACTTCCAGCAGCCATTACTGGGATAGAATGAGGTGGCAGCTTCATGAGGTGACTTCCAGTGGCCATTACTGGCATAGAATGAGGTGGCAGCTTCATGAGGTGACTTTCAGTGCCCATTACTGGCATAGAATGAGGTGCCAGCTTCAGGAGGTGACTTTCAGTGCCCATTACTGGCATAGAATGAGGTGCCAGCTTCATGAGGTGACTTCCAGCAGCCATTACTGGCATAGAATGAGGTGGCATCTTCATGAGGTGACTTCCAGCAGCCATTACTGGCATAGAATGAGTGGCATCTTCATGAGGTGACTTACAGCAGCCATTACTGGGATATAATGAGGTGGCATCTTCATGAGGTGACTTCCAGCGGCCATTACTGGATAGAATGAGGTGGCAGCTTCATGAGGTGACTTCCAGCGGCCATTACTGGCATAGAATGAGGTGGCATCTTCATGAGGTGACTTCCAGGGCCATTACTGGGATAGAATGAGGTGGCAGCTTCATGAGGTGACTTCCAGCGGCCATTACTGGCATAGAATGAGGTGGCAGCTTCATGAGGTGACTTTCAGCGCCCATTACTGGCATAGAATGAGGTGCCAGCTTCAGGAGGTGACTTTCAGTGCCCATTACTGGCATAGAATGAGGTGTCAGCTTCATGAGGTGACTTCCAGCAGCCATTACTGGCACAGAATGAGGTGGCATCTTCATGAGGTGACTTCCAGCAGCCATTACTGGCATAGAATGAGGTGGCATCTTCATGAGGTGACTTCCAGCAGCCATTACTGGCATAGAATGAGGTGGCATCTTCATGAGGTGACTTCCAGCAGCCATTACTGGCATAGAATGAGGTGGCATCTTCATGAGGTGACTTCCAGCAGCCATTACTGGGATAGAATGAGGTGGCATCTTCATGAGGTGACTTCCAGCGGCCATTACTGGCATAGAATGAGGTGGCAGCTTCATGAGGTGACTTCCAGCGGCCATTACTGGCATAGAATGAGGTGGCATCTTCATGAGGTGACTTCCAGCGGCCATTACTGGGATAGAATGAGGTGGCAGCTTCATGAGGTGACTTCCAGCGGCCATTACTGGCATAGAATGAGGTGGCAGCTTCATGAGGTGACTTTCAGTGCCCATTACTGGCATAGAATGAGGTGGCAGCTTCAGGAGGTGACTTCCAGCAGCCATTACTGGCATAGAATGAGGTGGCATCTTCATGAGGTGACTTCCAGCAGCCATTACTGGCATAGAATGAGGTGCCAGCTTCATGAGGTGACTTCCAGAAGCCATTACTGGCATAGAATGAGGTGGCATCTTCATGAGGTGACTTCCAGCAGCCATTACTGGCATAGAATGAGGTGGCATCTTCATGAGGTGACTTCCAGTGGCCATTACTTGTATATAATCAGTATTAGCATAATTGTCCTAAAAACATTTGACCTAAAACATTTTATCGAATTGTTTTGACCTTTTTGTTCAGTCAAATGTAATTAAATATATATATATATATATATATATATATATTATATATATATATATATAATATATATATATATATATATATATATATATATATATATAATATATATATAATAGATAGATATGGGGGTGGATAATGGTATAGATTAGGTTGAGGGAAAGTGGGAGAGGGGTTGCGGGGGTTCTCCCCTCGCATTTTAGACCAAAAAAAGGTCAAATAAATTTGATCAAATGTGATTAGGTCAAATGTTTATGTCAAATGGACCCAAACCATAGAATGAGGTGAAAGCTTCATGAGGTGACTTGCAGCAGCCTTTAGCCATCATAGATTGAGGTTGCAGCATCATGAGGTGACTTCCAGTTGCCCTTAGAGGCATAGAATGAGGTGGCAGCTTCATGAGGTGACTTCCAGTATCCTTTAGCATCATAAATTGAGGTTGCAACATCATGAGGTGACTTCCAGCAGCCGGTACTGGCATAAAATGAGGTGACAGCTTCATGAGGTGACTTCCAGCAGCCATTACTGGCATAAAATGAGGTGGCAGCTTCATAAGATGACTTCCAGCAGCCATTACTGGCATGAAATGAGGTGGAAGCTTCATGAGGTGACTTCCAGCAGCCATTACTGGCATAAAATGAGGTGGCGGCTTCATGAGGTGACTTCCAGCAGCCATTACTGGCATAGAATGAGGTGGCATCTTCATGAGGTGACTTCCAGTGGCCATTACTTGTATATAATCAGTATTAGCATAATTGTCCTAAAAACATTTGACCTAAAACATTTTATCGAATTGTTTTGACCTTTTTGTTCAGTCAAATGTAATTAAATATATATATATATATATATATATATATATATATATATATATATATATATATATATATATATATATATATATAATATATATATATATATATATATATATATAGATAGATATGGGGGTGGATAATGGTATAGATTAGGTTGAAGGAAAGTGGGGAGAGGGGTTGCGGGGGGTTCTCCCCTCGCATTTTAGACCAAAAAAAGGTCAAATAAATTTGATCAAATGTGATTAGGTCAAATGTTTATGTCAAATGGACCCAAACCATAGAATGAGGTGAAAGCTTCATGAGGTGACTTGCAGCAGCCTTTAGCCATCATAGATTGAGGTTGCAGCATCATGAGGTGACTTCCAGTTGCCCTTAGAGGCATAGAATGAGGTGGCAGCTTCATGAGGTGACTTCCAGTATCCTTTAGCCATCATAAATTGAGGTTGCAACATCATGAGGTGACTTCCAGCAGCCGGTACTGGCATAAAATGAGGTGACAGCTTCATGAGGTGACTTCCAGCAGCCATTACTGGCATAAAATGAGGTGGCAGCTTTCATAAGATGACTTCCAGCAGCCATTACTGGCATGAAATGAGGTGGAAGCTTCATGAGGTGACTTCCAGCAGCCATTACTGGCATAAAATGAGGTGGCGGCTTCATGAGGTGACTTCCAGCAGCCATTACTGGGATAAAATGAGGTGGCAGCTTTGTGAGGTGATGTCCCCCAGCCATTACCGGCAGTGAATGAGGTGGCAGCTTCATGGGGTGACTTCCATCAGCCATTACTGGCATAGAATGAGGTGGCAGCTTCATGAGGTGACTTCCAGCAGCCATTGCTGGCATAGATGAGGTGGCAGGTTCATGAGGTGAATTCTAGTGTCCTTTAGCCATCATAGATTTAGGTTGCAGCTTCATGAGGTGACATCCAGCAGCCATTACTAGCATAGAATGAGGTGTCAGCTTCATGAGGTGACTTCCACTGGCCATTACTGGAATATAATGAGGTGGCAGCTTCATAAGATGACTTCCAGCAGCCATTACTGGCATAAAATGAGGTGGCAGCTTCATGAGGTGATTCCAGCAGCCATTACTGGCATAAAATGAGGTGGCAGCTTCATGAGGTGACTTCCAGCAGCCATTACTGGGATAAAATGAGGTGGCAGCTTTGCGAGGTGATGTCCCTCAGCCATTACTGGCAGTGAATGAGGTGGCAGCTTCATGAGGTGACTTCCATCAGCCATTACTGGCATAGAATGAGGTGGCAGCTTTGTGAGGTGACTTCCAGCAGCCATTACTGGCATAAAATGAGGTGGCAGCTTCATGAGGTGACTTCCAGCAGCCATTGCTGGCATAGATGAGGTGGCAGGTTCATGAGGTGAATTCTAGAGTCCTTTAGCCATCATAGATTTAGGTTGCAGCTTCATGAGGTGACATTCCAGCGCCATTACTGGCATATAAATTCATGAGGTGACTTCCAGCAGCCATTACTGGCATAGAATGAGGCGGCAGCTTCATGAGGTGACTTCATTACTGGAATATAATGAGGTGGCAGCTTCATTAGGCGACTTGCAGCAGCTTTAGCCATCATAGATTTAGGATCCAGCATCAGGTGACTTCCAGTGGCCATACTGGCATAGAATGAGGCAGCAGCTTCATGAGGTGACTTCCAGCTGCCTTTAGCCATCACAGATTGAGGTTGCAGCATCATGCTGTGACTTCCAGAAGCCGTTACAGACATATAATTAAGGTGGCAGCTTATGAGGTGACGACTTCCAGTGGCCATTACTGGCAAAGAATGGGGTGGCAGCTTCATGAGGTGACTTGCAGCAGCCTTTAGCCATCACAGATTGAGGTTGCAGCATCAGGTGATTTCAGCAGCCATTACTGGCATAGAATGAGTGGCAGCATCATGAGGTGACTTGCAGCAGCCTTTCGCCATCATAGATTGAGGTTGCAGCATTATGAGGTAACTTCCAGCTGCCCTTAGAGGCATAGAATGAGGTGGCAGCTTCATGAGGTGACTTCCAGCGTCC
This sequence comes from Ambystoma mexicanum, assembly GCA_002915635.3. Lineage (NCBI taxonomy): Eukaryota > Metazoa > Chordata > Amphibia > Caudata > Ambystomatidae > Ambystoma > Ambystoma mexicanum. Next base: position 81,536,670 of record CM010933.2, on the reverse strand, counting down.
TTAGCCATCTTTAATCGAATTTTGCAGCATCATGAGGTGACTTCCAGCAGCCATTACTGGCATAGAATGAGGTGGCAGCTTCATGAGGTGACTTCCAGTGGTCATTACTGGCATAGCATGAGGTGGAAGATTCATGAGGTGACTTCCAGTGGCCTTTATTGGCATTGAATGAGGTGGCAGCTTCATGAGGTGACTTCCAGCACCCATTACTGGCATTGAATGAGGTGCCGGCTTCATGAGCTGACTTCCAGTGGCCATTACGCCATAGAATGAGGTGGCAGCTTCATGAGGTGACTTGCAGCAGCCTTTAGCCATCATATATTGAGGTTGCAGCATTAGGTGACTTCCAGCAGCCATTACTGGCATAGAATGAGGTGGCAGCTTCATGAGGTGCCTTCCAGTGGTTCCAGGCATAGAATGAGGTGGCAGCGTCATGAGGTGACTTGCAGCAGCCTTTATCCATCATAGATTGAGGTTGCAGCATCATGAGGTGACTTCCAGCTGCCCTTAGAGGCATAGAATGAGGTGGCAACATCATGACGTAACTTCCAGCAGCCATTACTGGCATAGAATGAGGTGGCAGCTTCATGAGGTGACTTCCAGCAGCCATTACGGGCATAGAATGAGGTGGCAGCTTCATGAGGTGACTTCCAGTGGTCATTACTGGCATAGAATGAGGAGGCAGCTTCATGAGGTGACTTGCAGCGCCCATTACTGGCATAGATTGAGGTGCCAGCTTCATGAGCTGTCTTCCAGTGGCCATTACTGGCATAAAATGAGGTGGAAGCTTCATGAGGTGACTTGCAGCAGCCTTTAGCCATCATAGATTGAGGTTGCAGCCTTGGTGACTTCCAGCAGCCATTGCTGGCATAGAATGAGGTGGCAGCTTCATGAGGTGACTTCCAGTGGCCATTACTGGCATAGAATGAGGTGGCAGCTTCATGAGGTGACTTCCAGTGGTCATTACTGGCATAGAATGAGGTGGCAGCTTCATGAGGTGACTTGCAGCACCCATTACTGGCATAGAATGAGGTGCCAGCTTCATGAGCTGTCTTCCAGTGGCCATTACTGGCATAGAATGAGGTGCAGCTTCATGAGCTGTCTTCCAGTGGCCATTACTGGCATAGAATGAGGTGGCAGCCTCATGGTGACTTCCAGCAGCCATTACTGGCATAGAATGAGGTGGCAGCTTCATGAGGTAACTTCCAGTGGCCATTACTGGCATAGAATGAGGTGGCAGCTTCATAAGGTGACTTGCAGCAGCCTTTAGCCATCGTAGATTGAGGTTGCAGCTTCATGAGGTGACTTCCAGCTGCCCTTAGAGGCATAGAATGAGGTGGCAGCTTCATGGGTGACTTCCAGAATCCTTTAGTCATCATAAATTGAGGTTGCAGCATCAGGTGACTTCCAGCAGCCAATACTGGCATAGAATGAGGTGGCAGCTTCATGAGGTGACTCCCAGTGGCCATTACTGGCATAGAATGAGGTGGCAGCTTCATGAGGTGACTTCCAGTGCCCATTAGCCATCATAAATCGAGGTTGCAGCACCATGAGGTGACTTCCAGGAGCCATTAATGGCATATAATGAGGTGTCAGCTTCATGAGCTGACTTCCAGTGGCCATTACGGCATATAATGAGGTGGCAGCTTCATGAGGTGACTTGCAGCAACCTTTAGCCATCATATATTGAGGTTGCAGCATTAGGTGACTTCAAGCAGCCATTACTGGCACAGAATGAGGTGGCAGCTTCATAAGGTGCCTTCCAGTGGTTCCAGTGGCCATTACTGGCATAGAATGAGAGGGTAGCATCATGAGATGTCTTGCAGTAGTCTGTAGTCATCATAGATTGATATTGCAGCATCAGGTAACTTCCAGCAGCCATTAATGGCATAGAATGAGGTGGCAGCTTCATGATGTGACTTCCAGTAGCCATTACTGGCACAGAATGAGAGGCAGCATCATGAGGTGACTTCAGTAGCCTTTAGTCATCATAGATTGAGGTTGCAGCATCAGGTGACTTCCAGCAGCCAATTACTGGCACATAATGAGGTGGCAGCTTCATGAGGTGACTTCCAGTGGTCCATTACTGGCATAGAATGAGGTGGCAGCATCATGAGGTGACTTGGAGCAGCCTTTATCCATCATAGATTGAGGTTGCAGCATCATGAGGTGACTTCCAGCTGCCATTAGAGGCATAGAATGAGGTGGCAACATCATGAGGTAACTTTCAGCAGCCATTACTGGCATAGAATGAGGTGGCAGCTTCATGAGGTGACTTCCAGCAGCCATTACTGGCATAGAATGAGGTGGCAGCTTCATGAGGTGACTTCCAGTGGTCATTACTGGCATAGAATGAGGTGGCAGCTTCATGAGGTGACTTGCAGTGCCCATTACTGGCATAGATTGAGGTGCCAGCTTCATGAGTGTACTTCCAGTAGCCATTACTGGCATACAATGAGGTGGCAGCTTCATGAGGTGACTTGCAGCAGCCTTTAGCCATCATAGATTGAGGTTGCAGCCTTGGGTGACTTCCAGCAGCCATTGCTGGCATAGAATGAGGTGGCAGCTTCATGAGGTGACTTCCAGTGGCCATTACTGGCATAGAATGAGATGGCCAGCATCACGAAAGTCATCATAGGTTGAGGTTGGCAGCATCAGGTGACTTCCAGCAGCCAGTACTGGCATAGAATGAGGTGGCAGCTTCATGAGGTAACTTCCAGTGGCCATTACTGGCATAGAATGAGATGGCAGCTTCATGAGGTGACTTGCCAGCAGCCTTTAGCATCGTAGAATGAGGTTGCAGCATCATGAGGTGACTTCCAGCTGCCCTTAGAGGCATAGAATGAGGTGGCAGCTTCATGGGGTGACTTCCAGAATCCTTTAGCCATCATAAATTGAGGTGGCAGCATCAGGTGACTTCCAGCAGCCAATACTGGCATAGAATGAGGTGGCAGCTTCATGAGGTGACTCCCAGTGGCCATTACTGGCATAGAATGAGATGGGAGCTTCATGATTTGACTTGCAGCAGTCTTTAGCCATCATAGATTGAAGTTGCAGCATCATGCTGTGACTTCCAGAAGCCGTGACAGACATATAATTAGGTGGCAGCTTATGAGGTGACGACTTCCAGTGGCCATTACTGGCAAAGAATGGGGTGGCAGCTTCATGAGGTGACTTGCAGCAGCCTTTAGCCATCATAGATTGAGGTTGCAGCATCAGGTGATTTCCAGCAGCCATTACTGGCATAGAATGAGGTGGCAGCATCATGAGGTGACTTGCAGCAGCCTTTCGCCATCATAGATTGAGGTTGCAGCATTATGAGGTAACTTCCAGCTGCCCTTAGAGGCATAGAATGAGGTGGCAGCTTCATGAGGTGACTTCCAGCGTCCTTTAGCCATCTTTAATCGAATTTGCAGCATCATGAGGTGACTTCCAGCAGCCATTACTGGCATAGAATGAGGTAGCAGCTTCATGAGGTGACTTCCAGTGGTCATTACTGGCATAGCATGAGGTGGAAGATTCATGAGGTGACTTCCAGTGGCCTTTATTGGCATTGAATGAGGTGGCAGCTTCATGAGGTGCCTTCCAGCACCCATTACTGGCATTGAATGAGGTGCCGGCTTCATGAGCTGACTTCCAGTGGCCATTACGCCATAGAATGAGGTGGCAGCTTCATGAGGTGACTTGCAGCAGCCTTTAGCCATCATATATTGAGGTTGCAGCATTTAGGTGACTTCCAGCAGCCATTACTGGCATAGAATGAGGTGGCAGCTTCATGAGGTGCTTCCAGTGGTTCCAGGCATAGAATGAGGTGGCAGCGTCATGAGGTGACTTGCAGCAGCCTTTATCCATCATAGATTGAGGTTGCAGCATCATGAGGTGACTTCCAGCTGCCCTTAGAGGCATAGAATGAGGTGGCAACATCATGAGGTAACTTCCAGCAGCCATTACTGGCATAGAATGAGGTGGCAGCTTCATGAGGTGACTTCCAGCAGCCATTATGGGCATAGAATGAGGTGGCAGCTTCATGAGGTGACTTCCAGTGGTCATTACTGGCATAGAATGAGGAGGCAGCTTCATGAGGTGACTTGCAGCGCCCATTACTGGCATAGATTGAGGTGCCAGCTTCATGAGCTGTCTTCCAGTGGCCATTACTGGCATAGAATGAGGTGGCAGCTTCATGAGGTGACTTGCAGCAGCCTTTAGCCATCATAGATTGAGGTTGCAGCCTTGGTGACTTCCAGCAGCCATTGCTGGCATAGAATGAGGTGGCAGCTTCATGAGGTGACTTCCAGTGGCCATTACTGGCATAGAATGAGGTGGCAGCTTCATGAGGTGACTTCCAGTGGTCATTACTGGCATAGAATGAGGTGGCAGCTTCATGAGGTGACTTGCAGCACCCATTACTGGCATAGATTGAGGTGCAAGCTTCATGAGCTGTCTTCCAGTGGCCATTACTGGCATAGAATGAGGTGGCAGCTTCATGAGCTGTCTTCCAGTGGCCATTACTGGCATAGAATGAGGTGGCAGCCTTGGTGACTTCCAGCAGCCATTGCTGGCATAGAATGAGGTGGCAGTTTCATGAGGTAACTTCCAGTGGCCATTACTGGCATAGAATGAGGTGGCAGCTTCATAAGGTGACTTGCAGCAGCCTTTAGCCATCGTAGATTGAGGTTGCAGCATCATGAGGTGACTTCCAGCTGCCCTTAGAGGCATAGAATGAGGTGGCAGCTTCATGGGGTGACTTCCAGAATCCTTTAGTCATCATAAATTGAGGTTGCAGCATCAGGTGACTTCCAGCAGCCAATACTGGCATAGAATGAGGTGGCAGCTTCATGAGGTGACTCCCAGTGGCCATTACTGGCATAGAATGAGGTGGCAGCTTCATGAGGTGACTTCCAGCGCCCATTGGCCATCATAAATCGAGGTTGCAGCACCATGAGGTGACTTCCAGGAGCCATTAATGGCATATAATGAGGTGTCAGCTTCATGAGATGACTTCCAGTGGCCATTACGGCATAGAATGAGGTGGCAGCTTCATGAGGTGACTTGCAGCAACCTTTAGGCATCATATATTGAGGTTGCAGCATTAGGTGACTTCAAGCAGCCATTACTGGCACAGAATGAGGTGGCAGCTTCATAAGGTGCCTTCCAGTGGTTCCAGTGGCCATTACTGGCATAGAATGAGAAGGTAGCATCATGGGATGTCTTGCAGTAGTCTGTAGTCATCATAGATTGATATTGCAGCATCAGGTAACTTCCAGCAGCCATTAATGGCATAGAATGAGGTGGCAGCTTCATGATGTGACTTCCAGTAGCCATTACTGGCACAGAATGAGAAGGCAGCATCATGAGGTGACTTTCAGTAGCCTTTAGTCATCATAGATTGAGGTTGCAGCATCAGGTGACTTCCAGCAGCCAATACTGGCACATAATGAGGTGGCAGCTTCATGAGGTGACTTCCAGTGGTCATTACTGGCATAGAATGAGGTGGCAGCATCATGAGGTGACTTGGAGCAGCCTTTATCCATCATAGATTGAGGTTGCAGCATCATGAGGTGACTTCCAGCTGCCCTTAGAGGCATAGAATGAGGTGGCAACATCATGAGGTAACTTTCAGCAGCCATTACTGGCATAGAATGAGGTGGCAGCTTCATGAGGTGACTTCCAGCAGCCATTACTGGCATAGAATGAGGTGGCAGCTTCATGAGGTGACTTCCAGTGGTCATTACTGGCATAGAATGAGGTGGCAGCTTCATGAGGTGACTTGCAGTGCCCATTACTGGCATAGATTGAGGTGCCAGCTTCATGAGCTGTCTTCCAGTGGCCATTACTGGCATACAATGAGGTGGCAGCTTCATGAGGTGACTTGCAGCAGCCTTTAGCCATCATAGATTGAGGTTGCAGCCTTGGTGACTTCCAGCAGCCATTGCTGGCATAGAATGAGGTGGCAGCTTCATGAGGTGACTTCCAGTGGCCATTACTGGCATAGAATGAGATGGCAGCATCACGAAAGGCATCATAGGTTGAGGTTGCAGCATCAGGTGACTTCCAGCAGCTAGTACTGGCATAGAATGAGGTGGCAGCTTCATGAGGTAACTTCCAGTGGCCATTACTGGCATAGAATGAAGTGGCAGCTTCATGAGGTGACTTGCAGCAGCCTTTAGCCATCGTAGATTGAGGTTGCAGCATCATGAGGTGACTTCCAGCTGCCCTTAGAGGCATAGAATGAGGTGGCAGCTTCATGGGGTGACTTCCAGAATCCTTTAGCCATCATACATTGAGGTGGCAGCATCAGGTGACTTCCAGCAGCCAATACTGGCATAGAATGAGGTGGCAGCTTCATGAGGTGACTCCCAGTGGCCATTACTGGCATAGAATGAGATGGGAGCTTCATGATTTGACTTGCAGCAGTCTTTAGCCATCATAGATTGAAGTTGCAGCATCATGAGGTGAGTTGCAGCTGCTCTCAGAGGCATAGAATGAGGTGGCAGCTTCATGAGGTGACTTCCAGCAGCCATTACTGGCATGGAATGAGGTGGCAGCTTCATGAGGTGACTACCGGTGTCCTTTAGCCATCATAGATTTAGGTTGCAGCTTCATTAGGTGACTTCCAGCAGCCATTACTGGCATAGAATGAGGTGGCAGCTTCATGAGGTGACTTCCAGCAGTCATTACTGGCATAGAGTGAGGTGGCAGCTTCATGAGGTGACTTCCAGTGGCCATAACTGGCATAGAATGAGGTGGCCACTTCATGAGGTGACTTCCAGTGCCCATTACTGGCATAGAATGAGGTGCCAGCTCCATGAGGTGACTTCCAGTGGCCATAACTGGCATAGAATGAGGTGGCAGCTTCATGGGGTGACTACCAGTGTCATTTAGCCATCATAGATTGAGTTTGCAGCATCAGGTGACTTCCAGAAGCCATTACCTGCATAGAATGAGGTGGCAGCTTCATGAGGTGACTTCCAGTGGCCATTACTGGCATAGAACGAGGTGTCAGCTTCATGAGGTGACTTGCAGAAGCCTTTAGCCATCATAGATTGAGGTTGCAGCATCAGGTGACTTCCAACAGCCATTACTGGTATAGATTGAGGTGCCAGCTTCATGAGGGGACTTCCAGTGGCCATTACTGGCATAGAACGAGGTGTCAGCTTCATGAGGTGACTTCCAGTGGCCATTACTGGCAAAGAACAAGGTATCAGCTTCATGAGGTGACTTGCAGAAGCCTTTAGCCATCATAGATTGAGGTTGCAGCATCAGGTGACTTCCAACAGCCATTACTGGTATAGAATGAGGTGGCAGCTTCATGAGGTGACTACCAGTGTCATTTAGCCATCATAGATTGAGTTTGCAGCATCAGATTGTGGAAACAGAAAAATTGATATGAGGCCGGGAAGCCCAAAGGAACACACCAACACAGGTTACAAAGGACATACAAAGCGCTTTATTCAAAGTTACAACAATTACCAAAAGTCAATTGACATACGGATAGCTATTCGGCCCTCAGAGTAACAGAACGAACCATCAACGGTAGTTCGCCGTGTTAGTGTGAGAGACCGTACATTGGGATACTCAGGTTTTTATACTTTTTATCCAGCCTTGGCCAACCCCCTCGCGGGTTAACCATTCTTTGGACCAGGCCTAGGGTTCGTTGCCAGGTCAATCCCATAATGTATGCAATTTGATCAGTTCCGCTGATACAGTTGTTCATTTACACATAGGTCAAGGATAGGACAAGGTCTCAGTTCGCGACCCCAACAAGTGGCCTGCGGGCATATTACTTATTCATGTGTGCGCAGGCCACAACGGCCAGAATCCCACTCGAAATGTCATTCGGCCTCCATTTTGTTGTTCAGGGTGACTTCCACACTGCAAGAGTACCTAAAATGGCGGCTTAATTCAAGATGGCGATTTGCACAATACAGTAAGGTCAAGACCTTGCCGCGTAATCTATGTACACAATGTTTTTAGACAACTTGGCGTAGGCCAACATACATTCAAAACAATGCGATAGGAGGAACAATATTATTTCGATTTCCACAGACCCACCTTTTGGCCTATGCCAAGTGCTAAACATCATCCCTAATACTTTCGAAAATGACTCCATGTATTATCATCCATAGGTTCCGCATCATTGTCTGTAATGTCTATAGCCATAAGGTCGTTCATAAGAACCTCTTGTAACATGAATTCTTTAGATGCTGTATCTGGAGTATATATTTTATGCCCTATTGCGCTCACTGCTTGAGCACAACACCCCCCTATCATTCCACATATACTTGGGAGGCATTGAAAACAACAACAAAGGAATAACAGAATCCCTAAAATAACCAGAATGACGGAAAGCACCTTCCAACCCCAAGATCGCAGAGAATCCCAAAACCAAGTACTAAGGTTCCAGTCTCCTACAGGGATATGGACTTCAGAACTGAGAGTATGCAAGTTCTGAATTGCTTTAAAAATTGTTGGTGAGGAGTCTGGTACGAAAACACAACAAGCGGACCCCACTAATTTGCATACTCCACCTCGTTCTGCCAAGATGACATCTAATGCCATCCGATTTTGAAGTGCTACCAATCTTATCGCCTTTTGCTCTAAGGTCATATTGTAGAGTATGTCCGTGGTCCGGTTGATCGTTCTCTCCAATACCCTTGCTAATCCTCTAGTGGTCTCTGAGTTTGCTATTTGTCCCCAAAAGGGCACAACCGATTTAGCTATGTCCCCCAATACTTGCCCAGGGGTATCTCCATTGTTATCTCGCCGTGGAGGAGCCTTAGAGACCTCCAAGGTACTAGCTACAAATACCCCGGGTAACAATATTCCTAAATAACAGGTTCCCTGCCAATCATTGGGGCAACCAGGGAAATGCTAAACTACCACAAACAAAATAAACGGGCCTCCTACATACAGAGGCCTGTTTCCCCAGTCAAATTTACAATATTTTTACAAGTTTCAAAATCTCCCATTGGCCTAGTGCCATTTCTCTGTACACAGAAGGGAACCGAATCGGGACTATGATTTACAGAATAAGAAGGAGGTACAGCGTCCTTATTGCCTATCGGAGCCATTTTAAAGGAAATCAAAGTTTGAAAAGGAAGAGATAGTTTGTCAGACGGCCTAATAGAAGCAACGTTAGGTTTACTTCTATTTGCGAAAAGCGAGCATCCCAGGGGAGTCAATTCACGTTTCTCTAAATCATTCAAATTAGTTCCATCAAAGTTCCCTGAGATGCTATCATTCCATCGGCCAAAGAATAGTGCTCTAAGAGAGGCATAGCAAGAAGTCGTTAAAGGTAGAGGATGTATATACCATCCCAGTCCCTTGTTCCCATGTTGCGGTAAGTGAGTACAAATCCAACAATTACTCTTATTAAAAATGGCATGAGTAGCATTCATTACTATCATCAGAGTGTTATTATGATACTTCTGTCTATGTTGGGAGTCTCTAGGGAACAGAGTGTGAAGGCGTACAGAGGGAGTCAAAACAGTTGGTACGATCTTGGTCGGTAATAAAGGTTTCAAAGGATAGACTTCTTCGAAATACCAAAGTCCTACAGCAGCAGTTGCAAAAATAACAATAATCAAAATCAAAACACAACAGTACATTTTTGGGGCCCAGGCACATTGTTCATTGTTCGATTTGGTCACCCCCTTATCTAAAAGTCCAGTGCGGGGAGCAGCGGTGAAGGTGGCAGGCATCGTAGTTCCTTGATCGACAGCCCCAATGTTCGTTGCTGGCGACACTACGGTTGCGTGATTTCTTAGTCCTTCCCAGCCCTAGCCAGCAGAATCCCTTTTTGTTCAACTAAACAAAACAATTTTCCGATCACTTCCTTTTCCAGATGCACGACACTCGTGCCGTAGTTTATTTCGTGGTCGAAGGTTGTACCCGATGGTACCCAAATTTGTCTGGTCCAGAAGCAAAGTATTGTCACTTCCTGAGGGAAGCGACGTGTCGGTGGCGACGGAAGTCGCAGAGCTCAAAACAGTGTTTTCCGGAAGTGATTTTTCAAGAGAGTGTGGAGACGAGATGGACTGTTCCCCAAGCTCCTCAGGCTCAGAAACCTTCTCCGATGCACTCACAGTGCTGTTTGCTACTCCAAGATCAGAGACTGTAGCATCAGCGAGGGGTTCTGCTTCTTCTGTAGCGTGTGGCGTCGGGTGAGGAAGTTTCTTGACGTGCGTCACGTGAATCCAGTTCTTCTATCCAGCCACCCGCACTGCTGTCCTGGTGACCAACAATACCTGGTGGGGTCCCCGCCAGCGAGGCGCGAGACAGGAAGACCTCTCATAGGCCTTCACGAGGACCCAACTTCCAGGCTGTATATCGTGTCCTGGGCCGTGAACCGTACAGGTAAAGCAGCATTGCACCTGGTGGTAGATGAAATACAGGTTTTTAGTTAACTGGTTACAGTAGTCTACAAGCAATACATTCTCCACCTCCCTCAGGGCTTTAGGTTTCGGGAGACCCCAAATGTTAGCAGGCCTCCCCATCACTACCTCAAATGGAGAAAGCCCAGTTCTAGTCTGAGGTGTGGTACGCATAGCTAATAACACAATAGGCAAAGCATCTGGCCATTTCAGTTTGGTATCAGCACATGTTTTTGCAAGTTTATTCTTTAAAATACCGTTGTGTCTTTCTACCAACCCAGCACTTTGAGGATGCCTAGCTGAATGAAATTGTTTCTCAATACCTAGGGCTGTACATATTTGCAAAATTACTGCTGCGATAAAGTGAGGACCATTGTCCGACCAGATTATCCTCGGGAGCCCAAATCGAGGAAAGAATTCTTTTACCATAATCTTTGCAGTGGTCATGGCGTAGCATCTTTAACGGGAAAGCCTCGACCCATTACTAAAGGCACAAATAATTACAAGAACATATTTCAGATTATTACATCTCTCCATTTCAATAAAATCAAAGTGAATGACCTCAAAAGGGACAGAGGGGGGCCCGAAACTTCCCCTTGGAGTCATTGTCCCTTTACCCACATTGTGCTGTAAAGCAGATCATGCAGTTCTGGACGTGCCTCTTTGCAGTTTCCAGAATTTTGTCATTTACCGAAACCTGTTCTAACATTTTCGTGATCTGCTGGGCACACACATGCGTAGGACCGTGTGCCATCGTAACCATCGCCAATACATAAGAATCAGGAAGCAACCATTTCCCTTCGGATGTATCTACCCAACACCCTTCGTCATCCAGTTTCCCCATTCCTTCAGCCCACTTTCTAGATTCTTCCATCGTGGCATCAGTCTGAATATCTCGCACAGACCCAATACCTTCATCCATTATGCAAACGTCTCTCATTTCCCTCGAGGTATACATGTCCGTGCTAAGGTCTGTGGCCGTTTGTCTGGCTAACAAATCCGCAAAAGCGTTCCCTCTGCCCACATCATCTATGACCTTGCGATGTGCTGCACATTTCATGATCGCTAACCGTTTAGGGAGTGAGAGAGCCGAAAGTAATTGCACTATCAAAGGGCCATGCTGAATCTTGGTCCCATGTGAGGTCAGGAACCCTCTTTCCGACCAAAGTTTTCCGAAGTTGTGAGCCACCCCAAATGCGTACTGGCTATCGGTATATATATTTACTCTTCGCCCTTGGGAAAGTTCACAAGCTCGGGTCAACGCTATAATCTCTGCGGCCTGCGCCGGACTTATACGAAATTCTCTTAGTTTCAACAATTTTTTTTCAATGTAGTAACTGCATAAGCAGCTGTAGATGTACCATTCGAAAGTTTGAAGCAGGAGCCATCACAAAACAGCTCCCCTTCTGCATTATCCAAAGGAGTATCTATGAGATCTATCCTGCCCTTCGTTTCTTGCTCGGTGGTATACAGGCAGTCATGTGATTCTTCGTCACCGCAAACAGTGTTTTGCGGAAAAGGTAAGAGTTCAGCCGGATTGAGAACACAACACCTCTTAATTTGAATATGAGGGGCAAACAGAATTAGTTCATACCTTGTTAACCGTGCAGAGGTGAGGTGTTGCGTTTGGGTTTTGTTCAGTAGGATATCAACAGAGTGAGGTACCATCAAAATCAAGTCATGGCCTAGGACCATTCCCTCACTCTGTTTTACAGACGCGGCAGCAGCAGCAATAGCGCGCAAACATCTTGGCAAAGCGCATGCGACAGGATCAAGGGCGGAGGAGTAGTAGCCGCACGGCCTATTCTTCCCTCAGTGTCCTGTGTTAACACAGCCAAAGCACATCCATCACATTCATGCACAAACAACACAAAGGCCTTGTCATAATTTGGAGTACCCAGAACCGGTGCCGAACATAGCGCGGTTTTGAGAAGCTCAAATGATCGTTGATGTTCCGATTCCCATGGCAGTGGCAGAGAAATGCCCTTCTTCGTCAAAGCCAACATCGGTTTTACCACTAGTGCGAAATTCGGGATCCACAACCTACAGTAGGACGCCATCCCTATCAGGGCTCTGACTTCCTTCTGTGTTTTTGGAACAGACATGCCAGAAATGTGTTTTTTTCTTTCAGGTGTCAATCTTCTCCCCTCCTTTGACAGGAGTTAGCCTAGATAGGCAACCTCCTGACAACAATATTGAAATTTTGTAAGCGAAGCTTTGTGACCATTTTTAGCTAGATGAACAAGCAACAGTATAGTGCCTTCTTTACAGGCTTTCTCAGAATCTGCAGCCAAAAGTAAATCGTCAACATATTGAAGCAGCGTGCAAGTAGGTGGCAATTCAAGGGTGTCGAGCTGCTCTTTTAAAGCTCTACTATAAATACTGGGACTTTCAGTATACCCTTGAGGTGCCCTTGTAAATGTAAATGAGCGTCCCCCCAAGGTGAACGCAAACAAATATCTGCTTTCTTTATGTATAGGGATACTAAAGAAAGTGTTTTTTAGATCCACAACGCTGAAGTGCGTAGCCGAAGCAGGGATCATTGTTAATATCGTCGTCACATCAGGCACAATTGGAAATTGTGGGGCGACCACTCGGTTAATAGCACGAAGATCAATTATAAACCGGTATGGAATTGCATTGTCGCCTTTCTTATATACAGGTAAGATCGGACTGTTACACAAACTACCTGTAATCTCCTCGATCACCCCACGACGTACAAAATCGGAGACAATGCATTTCAAAGCACGTTCACCTTCTACTGATATTTTATACTGCGGGATGCGTGGCAGTTTCACCCCATGTTTCAGGACTATTTTAACGGGCTCAATCTGTAACACTCCGACATCATTGTCGTCCACCACCCACAAGCATTCCGGGACAATGCTGAACTCGGGAGGTAAAGGTCGAATCAAGAACTGAGAATTAGGAAGTTGCTGTGGTGAAACCATTAGCCGTACTCCATCCGAAGAGCAATGAATTACTGCGTTCAATTTCTTTAACAAATTCAACCCCAGCAAATTCTCTCCACAGTTTGAAGTGAGAAGAAAAGGACAATGGTCTATAAAGGGACCCAAAGAAATGGGTACCGACATAGAAACCGGACAGACAGTTGGTACACCAGAAAACCCTACGGTAACATTTGTTTGCCCTGACAGTGGGATGTTTGGAACCCGAGAATGATCAATGGAGCACTTCTGTGCTCCAGTGTCAATCAAAAACTGGTGTTTCCTATTCCCCACTAATAATTCAACGTAGGGGCCTTTTTGATTAACGGGAATAGGCAAAGGTTCCAAACCCTGCTTCGGGCAATCCTAATAAAACGGAGCCTCGTCAGAAGGAAGCTCTTCAGAAAGGTAGGCAGCAGAAGGGTGATCAAATATGTTTCTCGAGTCCATACTCGAGGTCTGATTTTCCCGTGAAAAAGGTTGCTGAGTATCTTGTAAAAGTTGACCTCTGTCAGGGCCCCCTGCTCCAGGGCGGCCCCTAGGTCGTCTACCCATACCCCCAAACGCACTGCTTGACCTCTGGCGAAGGACAGGGCACTGTGCTCGCCAATGACCTTCCTGGCTGCAATAAGCGCATTGATTAATATTCACAGTACTCAGAGGAGCATTTCCTTTTGGTGTTTCTAATAATTTGCTGTAATAACACTTTGGTTTTCAAATCTCCCTTTCTCTTTTCAATTTTTTCCTTCTCATTATTAACACGGTTCTCATAATACTGAGCCATGTGCAGAACCTCAGATTGAGATTTTGCCTGCCAAGCGCTCTCAGAGGGCATAATTTGTGACTGGATGTCAGGTAACAATCCACGTACAAATTTGTCCATGACTCTGTACCTAAATCCTGTCCACTGAAGTCAGAAAATACCTGCTCGAATCTATTGAAAAATTTGGTGGCGCCTTCAGTTTTCCCTTGAACACAGGCCGTAAGCTTGTCCCAAATAATCCTTTTTCCTGGGATTATAGTTTTTAGTTTAGTGACAATCCTATCAGGTAAAGTAAGTATTACCTGTGGCGGTTTCTCACCAGCTGGTCTTTCTCCATCAATTCTAATCATATTTGCCCATCTATCTCCCAGCCCTGGCACATCGTCTATTGTCCGAACCTGTTTCCATACATCTACGGGTAGGAGTACAGGGAATAACAAGTCAATGTCACTCAAGGTGAACACAGAGGACTGTAAAACGGACTCTATTTCTTTATAAAACCCCGTCAGGTTTTTTCTAATATCAGGAACTGATTGTCTAATTGTGTTCACTTCCTGTCGTGAAAACGGGACGTGAACGAATTGCGATACATAATGTGCAGGGATATCCACCGCGGGGGCACCAGTCGCCACGTTGGCGGGGATCTCAACTTTTGGGACAAAGGTCGGAGGAACCTCTCTCATAGGCAACTGAGATATAGGTACCTCCGGCCGCTTACTAAGCAATAGAGCCAGGTCGAGCGCTAAGGCAGCTGTAGAAGTGTCGGGCGAAAAAGCCCTTTTACAAATCCCCAATAGTTCTATGGGGCAACTAACCTTCTTCCTTACACATTCCTCTTGCAGGTGCTTCACCATCACCTGAATTACTTTTCTTTGCATCTCTACTGTATACTGACTATACGTGTCATACACTTCGTCTGGCGGTATTGATGAATCCGAGATCCATCGGACCGCATCTTTGGTACAAATTCGTACTTCCTCAGGTGCTGTTCTTTGGCACGGAAGGAACCACTTCTGTACATAATTTCTATCGTCCTCATCATCCTCATCTCGTGATTTTTCAAAGTCTTTCCTAAACTCAAACAATCTTTCAACATGTCCATATACTTTCTGCTCTGTGTCCCTCGAAAGTGCCAAAGCATTCAGATCTCTCACCCCTTGTGGAAGATCCGAATTTTGTAATCTACCCCACATCACACACAAATGAGTCCCCAAACCTTCGATAAAAACATTTTTCTCGGGAAAACTATTCAAATTAGATAATGTAGAAAAAACATTAGCTTGATCACCTTTCTCCATGCAATGCTTAGCCCATGCAAACAATTCCTGCTTCCTATCTGCAGAAACAGTACTACGAGTCACAGTCTTTGACCCTGCACCTGGATCGACTCCAACCAATACGGGGCCACTCGGGAGCGAAGGTATAGGTAAATTTAACAAAGGTGCAGGTGCAGAGGGAAGGGGCGGTGCGACAGGCGGAGGAACGACAACCAAAGGACTAGGAACAATAGGCTGTACAGGGGGAACAGGAATAGCAACAGGACCAACAGCAGGAATGGGCAGAGTGCCCAAAACAGGAGCATACGGAGGTGGCGCTGAGGCATCGGGCCTGCGTTCATTTAATAATTTCTCAATAAATTCCTCAGACACATGGAAATCCTTAGAGGGATACATTTTCTGGATCCCGAGTGAAAAGGCTCTATCCATATTTTTAACTGATTCTAACCGCTTTTCTTTATCATATAATAATGCTTTTTCAGTGTTTGTTTTATGACGAGGTGTATGTTTATCCCTACTTTTAAGCTGCTGCAATGCTTCTTTCTTCCAATTTTGTAACACATCAAAGGCTGCTGGTCTAGCCTTTTTCTTTAACAAGATCAATTCTAAGTATTCAATACGGGGGATCTCAAAACTACCGTTGATTGGCCACTGAAATTCGGAGGCATGTCTGGTCTGTCTGTGCCAAATATCATTAAATACTATACTTCCAATGCCATACTTACAGTACATAGTACACCCCGGCTAAATTCCAAGGATTGCTGATCGCTGCGGAACAGAGCCCTAAAACAGCTAGACAATTTCCCAGGCATTTCACAAAAAATTGGTGTTACCTGGTTCAATAATTGTGTCTGCAGATACAATACGCCAAATTCAAAGTGTCAGGGTTAAATTAAGAGCCGGGTCACAACTGCACCTGACCAAACCTAAGGAGGACCGTACGGTTTACAAAGAACTTACCTAACGAATTTTACCTTGCGTTTGGTGGTTTCGGCAAATCTGCCCGCCTCAAAATTGGACCCTCGTCAAGATGGCATGTCAGACCACACGACTATCGTCCAAGGATCGGATCGTGCAGCGCTGCCGAGGTATCGCGTCTCGATCGGTCGGGCCCGCAGAATCACACCGTCCGATCCCGGTTCGATAGTCTGCGTCAACCTTCAATGATCCGGCATCAATCTTGAGGGTCCCTATTCGGGCGCCAACTGTGGAAACAGAAAAATTGATATGAGGCCGGGAAGCCCAAAGGAAACACACCAACACAGGTTACAAAGGACATACAAAGCGCTTTATTCAAAGCTACAACAATTACCAAAAGTCAATTGACATACGGATAGCTATTCGGCCCTCAGAGTAACAGAACGAACCATCAACGGTAGTTCGCCGTGTTAGTGTGAGAGACCGTACATTGGGATACTCGGGTTTTTATACTTTTTATCCAGCCTTGGCCAACCCCCTCGCGGGTCAACCATTCTTTGGACCAGGCCTAGGGTTCGTTGCCAGGTCAATCCCATAATGTATGCAATTTGATCAGTTCCTCTGATACAGTTGTTCATTTACACATAGGTCAAGGATAGGACAAGGTCTCAGTTCGCGACCCCAACAAGTGGCCTGCGGGCATATTACTTATTCATGTGTGAGGAGGTCACAACGGCCAGAATCCCACTCGAAATGTCATTCGGCCTCCATTTTGTTGCTCAGGGTGACTTCCACACTGCAAGAGTACCTAAAATGGCGGCTTAATTCAAGATGGCGATTTGCACAATACAGTAAGGTCAAGACCTTGCCGCGGAATCTATGTACACAATGTTTTTAGACAACTTGACGTAGGCCAACATACATTCAAAACAATGCGATAGGAGGTACAATATTATTTCGATTTCCACAAGGTGACTTCCAGAAGCCATTACCTGCATAGAATGAGGTGGCAGCTTCATGAGGTGACTTCCAGTGGCCATTACTGGCATAGAATGAGGTGTCAGCTTCATGAGGTGACTTGCAGAAGCCTTTAGCCATCATAGATTGAGGTTGCAACATCATGAGGTGGCCTTCAGCCACCCTTAGAGGCATAGATGGAGGTTTTCATTTCATGAAGTGTTTTTTGGCTCTCATTGTTGCCATAGATTGAAGTGATTTACAGTTACCATTACTTGCTTTGTTTCCCAGGTGTTTGTAAAATAATGTATAGGGTGGAGTCACACGATCACCACTCTCCCGCTGCATGCCACACATGATCAGTTTGGCCCACTGCAGGCAGTTTGCTTGATAAATTCGGCCTCCAAGTAAAATCACTTGTGCACCCCTGCTTTCCTCCCTCCCGCTACTACCATCTCTCCACTCCCACTCCACTGCACTATACTCCTCCCGCAACTATTTTATTTAATTGTTTAAAGCGCAGACCTAGCTCAAGAGCAGCGGAGCGGTGTACAGAGTGTGGGTAGCCGGCATTTGGGCTGCCATCTTTTAACAGTAGCACAGTAATGTCAGGTCTGTGCGTCGGTCTGTGAGTCCATTTAAATTAGTCCTTGGTTCACTGCCTCCACTACCACTTCATCTACTCTATTTCTACTCCTCACACTTTCCACTCTCACGCACAAACACTCCACAGTCCCTCCCTCTCTAACAGCCTAAGTATTCCTGTCACTCTCGCCTCCTTCGGTCTCTCGGACGTCCTCCTTCACCTCTTGTCCAACTAAACCGCACTCAATCACTAAAAATACACTTTCTTAAATACCCACCCCTCCCGGTATTGGTTACTCACCCTGTCCATTGACTTACCTGTCTCCAAGGGGTGTGACAGAGGATTGTTAGCCCCGCCCATTACTGCATTTTTAATATGGACCATGATGAGGTCCAGTCCCTCTTGTTGGCTAAATCTTGCCCCAAATATCCCTGTTGGGCTTGTGGGATTGTTATGGCCCTCTGTGAGGCTTTAATTTAATTATATATTTCCGTGGTGGGCTAGTGGGGGATTTATGGGGCCTCCTTGGAGGCCTTTGAGTAACTCTGGTGGGTCAGTAGTTGTCCTCCTTTGAGTGGGTTCCACCTTACATGGTCAGCTGAAGAAGCTCGTTCCTCCTTCTGCAGCCACCAGTTTTGTTCTGGACCCCACATCCCCTTGCGTTGGCTCTCAAGCCGCATCCTGTAGCAGCCAGCAGTGTCACATTCATGGCACATCGCTGTGCAGTGCTGGCGTCCTCTACCACGTCAGCCTCCCTCAGCTTGTGCCGGCTCTCCCATTGATCGTGCTCTATGTTGCAGTGTCTTGCTCTGGTTCCTGTCCCGCTATCTGCCTCCTAGGCCACGGCGCAGTCTTCCATGGGCCACCACCAGCGTTCCAGATAAAGAAGGACTGGGAAGGGCCCTGCCCTCATTCAGGCACATTGAGAGGGTGTTGGGGTACCGCCCCCCCCTTGTAAATACCAAGTGACAGGCCTTGTCACAGATGTCACAATGTCGGCACAGAGTCATCTGCCATCATTGGTGCTCGATGCTCGGCTGCAGAGTGCCAAGGACGAGTATGCTCATCCTTTTTGCATAGACTTGCATAATAGCCTGGCACTTAAGGGGTTAAGGGAATTCATAAAAAAAGAAGGAATAAAGTAAAAAAGGAGATGTAAGAGATTAAATGAAAAGTGGAAATTGTGGCACACGGATGGTCCCAATCAGAAGGTAGATGCGGGATTGAAGGGGACGCCAGCACAGCTCTTTGAGGATAGAGGCCATGTGGTTGAGTTTTCTCAGTGCTGTGATGAGGCATGCTGGCACGTGCTGGACGTCTTTTTTTTTAGGGGGGGCGGGGAAATGCAGCACTTGACACGCCTGCGAGTATGGTATTGCCATTGTCCAGGTGGTAGATGCCCATGACTTGGACGACTGTACGTAAACTTGGGAATGGAATGAAGGACTTGATTGTGCAGAGGCGCACGAGGTAGAACCATGCTGTGTTGGTCTTCTTGGCGACCTGTGCCTTGAATGAGATGTCACAGTTGATAGTAAAGACGGGAGATTTTGTACTGGCTGTGGGTCGATTTGTGAATTCGTTAAGCTTCGGATCCGTCTGCCAGTTCTTGACTTGAATGCTTAGTGGGTTTTACTATGAGAATTAATTCAGACTTTGTTAGGAGTGAAGGACAAGAAGAGGAGCTGTATGAGGTACAGGCAGTGTTCGATTTGAAAATAAGTTTCATGTAGTAGCTTTTGGAGTAAACCTGTGTATGTCATCTACATATTTTGTATCTTGATATTGACAAAGCGTTTCCCCAGAAGTTCCATGTCCAGTTTTAAGATGAACGGAGACAGGATAAGGTCTTGCATAACAAGGGGTGTTACTAGGTCTAGAAAAGATCTGGGGCTACACTGATGTTCAGACTGTCTGGACTCGGGGCTAGCTAGCCTTATGGTTGTAGCCCCTGAGCTTCTATCCAAGGCTATAACCAAAAGACTTGGTGCCATAGCTCCCTCAGCACCCCTCCGTCTCCCTTAGCAACGTCTCTGTGCAGAACTCTCGAGGTTCCTGGGCAGCGGGGAGATCTGCTGGGGCCTAGATGGATCTCTGTTGGAGAGATAGGAGGCAAACATTACAGGATTGTTCCTTTAGAATCTTGCTGGGGGCTTGGATGTTGAAGGGTGATGCATGGTGAACAGAATGGAAGGCGACAAAGTGGCTGACTAGGACAAGTAAGCAGGGGACTCTTTGTCTAGGATGTAAGGCGCGCCACCAATAAAATCACAAGAAGATAAAACGAGGGGGGAAGGCACATGAAAGAGACTCAAAATGCAGAAAAGGAGGAGAGACAAAGACATGAGAGGAAAAAGAGAAACAATACACAGATAGATAAAACTGCAAAAATACGAAATGAAGAGCCAAGTAGTGGCTGTGATAAAAGGAAAAACAATATGGCAAAAGGGTAAACTGCTGGAGAAAAAAGGTCATAGAGACAAGGAGAGAAAAAATAAGAACAGGAAGATAAGGAAGAGAAAATGGCAGGAAGGAATTCGGGGTGAGGGTGCGGGCTCCATCTGTTTTAAATAACAAACTACTCCCAACTATGCGATAAATATATATATTGCAAGTGACCTTGAAGTTCCATGACCTCTATATAGTTTCATACCTCTAGGAGGGCATACCAAATTCTCATGGGATACATTTGGAGGCATTGTATCCCAACTATCGCCAGAGCTCTGCAGTCAAAGGGACTGCTACATCCCCACCCAGAACCCTTTGGTACCACTGTATAGCCAAGTGAGAAGTCAATTCTTCACAGCCTCAAACTATTATGTCCACCATCGCCCTACACAATCTCAGTAAAAAGCTAATTTGCTCTTTTACGAAAGCAAGACATTTCAGTACATTACATGGTTTACTTATTCGCTTGTTCGTCTTTTTACTAAGCATAACCAACCCCCAAATACATTTTAGCTTTGTTGCGCTGACTTATATAATATAGCAATACAAAAATAATATTTAAAATGTTTTCATATCTTAGGTTCGGGTGCCCAAAAATCCAAGGCGCACAAATCTGAGCAATCGACTAGGGGCAATACACCCATTTGCCAACAAATTCATCGCAACGGGCAAAACCTGCATTCCTTCGCAACGCTTGCCGCTGTACCCAGCCTCGATAGTAACTTGCAGAAAATCACTGCACTTGCCTCTTTGTCTTAAGTTTCTTTTACCTTCAAGGAAGCATCTTAAATCCTCGGGTGATAATGACCCTCCTAGGTAAAGAGCAAAAGAATTAACTGCAGCGTCCTCTAGTGAGGCCGGGGCGGCCGGCACAGTTTATTGCCAAATCCTCATTTCAGATCTCAAACCCTCAATAAAGCCCTATACATTGGGGAATAGTTCATTCAAGGGGAGGCATCTACTTCCCTTCTTTAATTCTCTTGCTCCTTTTCTAAATCTGTTACTGCTCAGACAATAGTAGTCAGGATTTATTTATTAATTTTATGGTTTTATATAGTGTGGATCATTCCCTAACTGAAGATCAGAGTGCTCAACGAGCAAGGTTAATTGAATGTCTGCGTGTTATGAAGGTGACCGTATCCTGCACGCGCACCTTTGCACAATGTCCCAAAAATGCTACGTCAAAAGGACTTTATCCTGGGTTCACACTTAACAAATATAGGAACATCCGGGTTTGGCTAAAATTGTTAAAACACTTTATTCATATGCACATTTCTACTTGGGCTATAAGGATGCTGACAAAATATGCAAATGTTGCAGTTGGGCTAGCGGGCTACTGACGTGAAGCTCTGACCACTTCAATCAATAATTGCTTCTACTCTCAAAACGACACCGTCGGCAACTACATCGCCAGGCTTCGTGTTTTAATGGTGGCATAGTTGTGAAGGACTAGCAGGCCTAGCAGAGGGTAGACATGATTATACCCTTACACGTTGTGCACCGTTAGCACCTGCTCAAGTAGAATGGTGGGCATTGGCGATTACAGTCAATTGAAAAGTTGTCATAGGCATGTGTATAATTAATCATACTCTCTGTCCTGATGAAGGCCATTCAATGATTTGAGAACACTGGTATTCTAAGGCCGAACCTCCTGTGTCGACATGCTGCTGTGAAAGATTTTGAGATTGACTCGCTCCTTGTCATACATTCATAGGTGATTGTGACATCAGAAGAGACAAGACTGTTTGCCTCAAGTTTTTTGATGAGTTACTCAGTGACTGCTCAATGAAATCTAATACTCCCCTGAGTCATACTTAGCTTATTCTATGACATGTAATCATGTTTAAGGGGCGTGATTCATTGATTCTAAGTAAAGATCGGAGGCAAGCATTATGCTTCAACTTCTTTAATCTACTCTTCAGCAGTTTTAACACTTCGAAGACAAACACAAACAAAACATTCAATTTTCTCTTTTTTTTCTTTGAAAACTACATTTCCCTTTCTTCCAATCCATTTTTGTAGTCCAACCCATTTCCTGTCTGTAGCCCTCTTAGCTACTTCCTATCTCTAACTCCACCTCTTCTTTAGCTGCTCTTCAGCCAGATAAATGCTGTTTTTTCTAGCTGTAGAGCGTTTTGTGTATTAATGTGTAATTTAGTAGTTGCAAGTACAATTGTGTGATCCAACGTGCGTGAAACACTGCGCGCATCGAGGTTTGTCTTGAAATGTTATTTTCAATATTGTGAAACAGTATTACCAGTGATGTCACAAATGGGAGGAGCTGTAGAACCATCAGTAGAAGCTTTCCATGCAGAAGTAAGAGTAATATAACTACTGGTAGTATTGCTTGCAGTACCGCTAGTATTAACAGTCTTCATTCTTCTTCTGTTACTTTAGGTGGATGGTACTTCCGGTAGTTATGGAAGTATGTTGTGATGTAGTCTTCCCTGGACCCTGCCTGGAATGCATGGAATGTTGGAGTGAATTATGTAGAATGCAGGCTGAGAGAATGTTGTTGTATGAGTGGGTTCTATATGTGTCAGTTGGAAGATGTCACTACCTGGAGAGAGGATGCCGGTGACTGCTGAGAATGAAGTCCCTATGTTATATGTACCTGACTCAATGAACTTGATGAAATGTACTTGGACCTAAGTAAAGAAGTTACCTGTACCTATCAAGATGTCAGAGCATTCATTGACATAGAACCAGATTCTACAAAGTACCACTACTACTATTGAAAGTATCACTGTGAGTACTGATACTACTGCTATTGGCAGTACTAGGAAAGACTACCAGTACCGGTTCTGTCAGTACTGTGGATATAACTATTACCCCTGATACTGGTGGAGTAGGATTGCGAGATGCGTAAATGCGTTGATGAAAAGTAAAAGTAAATTTAACATTTTACTTTGCACCTTTGTTGCTATGATGGCTCTGCACAATGTACTTCCTGCTCCTCCGGTGTCATTTCTTGTTTTGGAACTGAAGGCAGTTCACAAAACAGAAGACAATCAAAGTAAGAACAAGCCTTGACAAAGTAAACATATCTGACTTTGTAAATACCCAGGGAACAAATCTATCTGGCAGATTGGCAGGCTCTATGTTCGGTCGGCAGCTTTGTTTTTCTTTTAATATCTCTGACTAACAATTGCCAGGCATATTCCAGAAATTAGCCTGGTGTCATTTGCATGCCAATCAAGCCATGCTGCTTTCTTTGTGTGAATAATGGTATATTTTCAAACATGATGGATTATAAAGTGGCAAGTGGAGAGAGTTGAGTGGAAGGATAATGGTGAGTATAAGCACAGTAACCCTAACTTTGACATTTGTGAGGACTATGGGCCTCATTACGAGTTTGGTGGTGCAGGAAAAAAGTGGAGGTCATTCAGTCACCTCAATTGTTTCTGCACCTCCAAATTACAAGTTTTGGGGGAGTTACGACCGGTGGAATTACTGAGTGGTAATTCCGCTGATGTTTGGAGGAAAAGTGGAGGATGTACCTCCAGCATCGAGCCGGGGGTAAATCCTCCACTTTCCCTCCAAAACCTGGTGGAATTAGCACTCAGTAATTCCACCAGTGGTGGTTCTGCTAAAAAATCCCCAATGGAGTGCTATGGTCTCCAGAGGATGCTCCAGGGCAATTCTGTCAGAAGATGCTCCTGGGTAGTTCGGTCAGAGGATGCTCCAGGGTAGTTCTGCCAGTTGATGTACTAGGGTAATTCTGTGTTAGGATGCTGCAGGGCAGTTCTGTCAGAGAATGCTCAAGGGTAGTGGTGTCAGATGATGCTCGTTCTGGGGGGGCGTTGTTGTGCGGCTAACAAAATGACCACCGCTTGAGAAGCTCCGGTGATGGCGTCTTTATCCTTTCAATAATCCTTTGCCTTACGGCCTTGTTCACCCCCTGGAACCTGAGTATATGTGCATGAAATATCAGGGGCCCTTTCGAATCAAGTATTTGCCTGGTGTGCCGACCCTGGGGGCAGAACGGAGCACTTTTCTGCGGTTGCCCGGCTTGATTCCCGCAGACCAGTGGGGTGCGGGGCGGCCTTGTGGCTTGTGACGCAAAGGCGGAGAAGCTCGCTGGTAGACAGCAACTGCATCCGGTGACCTAAGGTGTGGTCTCGACGCCCTGCCCACGAACAAGCGCGAGGGGCGAGCTCAGTGACCGAAGTATGGGCACCATCATCGCCCACTGCCTGCTAGCGGTGCCCGGGGGCATGGGCAGCGGCGAACCCAGTGCATAGACTCGGCTGGAACAATGCCGGACTGCGGGTGAATCCCGGGCATACCCCACGGCGGCGGAGGACATAGCAAGTGCAGAGCGACTACACCAGAGGTCGAAATGGGTGGGAGCGGTCAAGAGCGGTGCTCCTATACTTTTTATTTTTAAGTTTCACTGTTCCTATACTTTTATTTTTTTTAAAACCGTTCTGGAATGGTTTCGTTTTAAAAGAAAAGTGTATGAAGAAGTTGAAGCTTGCACTTCAGTGCAGTGCACTGAACATTCCCTAAAATAGCAGGTGTGTAGGTTTGGGTGTCTAGATTGTGTGTGGGAGGAGGTGCAGGGTACATAGCTCCACTACTTCTTTTCGTACACTTCGACCACTGGACTACACTCATTGAACAGGAGGGGATCTACGGGATGGCCGGGGAGCCCATTTATCTCAATGCCCTGAGCCCTAACTGCAGCGGAGTCCCCGGGGACATTCCTGATAGCTCGCCACTGGGCGCATACTCTATGAACAGTACTATTCCCTCGTGGTCTCCCCATCGCTGCTCGCACTCCACCGGCCCAAGGCTGAGCCCCGAGGGGAACGTGCGTGGGCTCACCACGCCTGCACCACCAAGGGGAGGAGCGGGGCCCGGTCCGCTCTCCACCTCCGAGACCTGGGGCGTGCCCTCAGGCCCAACATAATTGCCTTACCAGAATGAACAACTGGTCTGTGGGAGAGCGACATTCCGCCTCTCATGAGGTCGGAAACACTTCAATAAATATTCAGAAAGCTGGGGGAGTGGATGCCGCGGACCACAGACAACCCCCTCAAACAGCAAGCAACACGCAGCGCAGATTGGAGGAGCCGTACCGTGCTATCACTATAGAGCCCTAAGGAGACCCGACCGGTCCTGAGACATCACTAATTGGGACAGCGATGTGGTAGTGGGTGAAGGAAGGGGCGGGGGGAACTCTACAAAGTGCCGGACCCATTCTCAACAGTCACGGTTGCTCAGGCTTCTTGCCACCCCTGCTTGGGAAGGTGATCACAGAGCAGACAACGAAAGAGGCACCCCCTCTAGGACCAGAGGAGTTAAAGTACACCGGTAGCACGGACTATCTGAGGGTCCCGACGCCGCTGTCCCCCCTAAGACCCGTGGCTCAGCTCCCACCGGGATAACCAGTTGGTAGCCATCTGATGACAGAAGCAGGAATACTTGGGGGGTCAGAGGCAAGCGGAACGAGATTGGAGGTCGAGTGCTCCCGGAGCACGTGAGCACAATGAACGGGATCAGACCGGGGACTCTCCCTTCGCGCCCGACTGCTGGGTCACAGACCCGCCGCCCCGAGATGGGGGCAGAGTCTGCACCACAGGACACCAAAGCATTATAATTGGGATACTGCTATACCCATGATTACACCAGAAAACTAGCGGAAGCACCCCACAACCATTGGCAATACCCAGTCTGCGAGCGTTGTGTTCCCCACTAGGAAGAAGGGCTGGGACTGGAGTGTACCTTACTAGACTGTAAACAATACTAAGGCAATAACATGCCAATGCCCTGGGCCAATACTGGCAACCTTAAAGCAGATATGAAAGCGCAGAGACAATTGCAGGCCGAGACACCTTGCACAGCTGCCAAACGACGTGACCAGAACCACCAGCAGCAACTCCACAGGGAGAGCTCCACCATGGTCAATCCTAAAAAGCAAGCCCAAATGGATCAATTCACACGTATGCACCAGTCGCAGCCAACAACATCCCAGGAACAGAGCCAAGCACCATCCCAAATAGATGCAGCACTGATAACTTAGGGGCTAGGATCGATGCCCTGACGTGTAAAGTGGACATATCAGCCATACAAATTGACAAGCTATGCAGACGCATGTCAGAAGCAGAACAGCAAAATAGGAGACGGAGAGGATAAGGTGGAAACCCTGCAATGTGAAGAAAGTAATGGCCAAGAATGAAGACTTAGAAGGGCGATCGAGGCGGAACAACGTTCGGATTCTAGGCGTTCCCGAAACAACACCGATCGATAACATGGAGAAATTTGTGGAAACTCTGTTGGTGGAAATCCAGGGCAACCCCCCCTCACGCCCATGTTTATGGCGGAACGAGCGTACCAGTCGCAAGCTGCCAAGCCGCCTCCAGGCACCCCAGAGCGCCCGATCATAGCTAAAATATTCAGCTATAGGGACATAGATATTCTGCTTCGAGCGGCAAGATAGAAGGGGGACCTGCGATGGGGATAATCTGCAATCTGGCTATTTTCAGACTTCAGCCAGACGGTACAAGAGCAGCACAAGACTTTTCAACTATCAAGAATATGTTGCGCAAAAATAAATAAGATACACATTGCTATATCCAGCCAAACTTAGAGTGCAGCACAATGGTACGACATCCTTCTTCACCATTCCAGAGTCAGCAGAACGATTCTCAATGAATCTCCTTGACCCTGGGGACGGACCGAGACAATCGCCCCATCGGCCCTGACATATCACTACACATCCCAGATATTTCATAGGTTCCAGGGACGCTGGACGGAGGCAAGGGGCGCTACATAATGGCCGTGGCTGTGATGTGGCCGCCCTTAACGCTCCACCATCCACAGCCACAGCGGTCTTGTTAAGTAAAGTTGATGTTGGAAGTTTGGGGAACAGGGAGGGAATGGGAGCCGGTAGGTTTTTGTTTCTGGTGTGGGAGGGTGAGGGAGGGTGAGGGGAACAACACCGGTTGACTACACCAACGTCAACGGTTACAACAGTTAACAAACGGGATATAGAGGCTCACATACGGTATACACCTCAATTACACATTGCCCAAAATAACGCCACACTACGAATCCCCATCTAGAGATTCTGAATAAGTAACCCTAATACCGACATGAACACTGATACACAGTACACAATATGGGTACGCCAACCACAGGAGATAATTCGGAGAGGGCACTATCAATACTGACCTGGAATATACGGGGACTCACCAATCAGAAAAAATCCTGCTTAATAGCAAACTATAGTCGAAACCACAGGATGAACGTACTATGCCTGCAGGGGACTCATTTAGCCAGGGGGGCTCCCCTCCCCAAACTGGCGGGATGGGGCATCCATAGGTATGACTCCTCCTACACCACACACTCTTGCGGAGTGGCTATTTATATTCACGGGACCATACAATACAAACGACACAAGCTGATTAGGGACGAGGAGGGGCGGTACATCATACTGGCGGGGGAGGTGGCCCAAAATTCCTACTTATAAACATTTATGCACCCAACACGGACTCCCCAGAGTTTTTTCATCAGTGTGCCAAGCATATTCACAAATTTCCCTGGTATGAAAACATATGGGCAAGCGACTTAAACATGGCTATCACATTGGAGCTTGATAGGTCCATAACCACGCAACAGTCTCTTCCCCAAGCCGTTAAAGCATCGGCTTCCATTGCCAGCTACCATAAGCTACATTGCGTATGGCGAGGAGCGCACCCACTAAAACGAGAGTATACCTTCTTCTCAGGTGTTCACAGCAGCTCATCCAGGATAGATTATATTATGGCCACCACCCCTATTAATAGGAAGGTCACGGAAGCCATTATACTTCCCTGGACTATGTCTGACCACTCTCCCGTGCTGGTCCATATTACTAACTTCACGAGACCCCTGGGACCACTCCGATGGCGGTTTAGAGCCACTGCCCTGTAAGATGTAGCATTCCACGCAGAGATCAGTCAGGACATACATACTTCCAGGCCAATGTGGGTTCGGTACCCAACCCCGGTCCGATGTGGGAAGCGTTTAAAGTCTATGTAAGGGGGTGCTGCATCTCTAAGGAAGGTGGGGTGCTGAAGGCACTGAGAGGGTCCATGTGGTCACTAGAAGAATCTGTCTGGGAACTAGAGAATGAGCAGGGAACCATGGAAACACCTGAGTTGCGCCGCACCATGAGGTCACATAGAAAAGAACTTCTTCAACTCACAACCAGAGAGGAGAGGTTCCTAGGTGACCCAATAGTGGCAGCAAGATACGGGGATGGAGACTGTCCTAGCAAAACACTGACATGGGCCCTTAGGCAAGAATGCCATACCACATCCATAATGGAGGTTGAAGATCGGGACGGGAATCTCATTGAAGACCTCGAAGGGATTAATAGCATATGCCGGTACTACTACGGACTGCTGTACACATCCCGGCCCAGTGCAGGACATGATGCACTGGTGCAATATTTGGATGAGATAGCTTTAGGCTGGCTAGATCGAGAACAAAGGGGAGCATAAAATGTTCCGATATCCGAAGAGGAGATCTGTACGGCAATATTGTCCCTCCCTAATGGTAAAGCTCCTGGGCTCAATGGATTGACCACGGAATTCTACAAAACGTATGTAGACCAACTAATTCCCAGTCTTCTGAGCATGTACGAAAATGCACTGTCAGCAGGCACCCTCCCGGAATCCACTAGATCAGCGTTAGTGACAGTGCTTCTAAAACCTGAAAAGAATCCCTGACAGCTGTCGTCATCGAGGCTGCTGTCATTAATCAACACTGATAATAAAATACTGGCCAAGATACTGGCAGACCATATACTCCTCCACATGCCCGCACTGATTCTTCCAGACCAGGCTGGTTTTATCTGAGGCCAATCAACCCAGAACAACCTGAGAGCAATGGTCCCTCTTATTATTTTTCTCTAAGTGCGGAACTGGTTGCCTTTCGTGCGCACTTTCTTTTCCATGTGCGCAATTGACTCACGAGGTAAGCCACTTTGTGAGCATGCGTAGTTAGTGAGCTACCATCTCTGAAGAGAGTTTGGAAAGGAATTGACACTTCCAAACCACTGTATTTCCTCACTAATCTGCATAAAAGGTGCATTTTGCAACACTTTTTCCAAACACATAGTTTAAAAATATATATTTTATATGTGAACATAAAGAGAACTCATCAACCAGTTCAAGACCTCAAGATATGCCACAGTAGCTAGCATAAGTACTTGTGTGCAGAGAAAAATGTGTGCTTTATGTCACTGGAAAAACAAACAGGTGTATTACAAAAAAACTAATATTGCTTTTCATAACTGATGTAGCTATCAAAAATCAGACCGGATACAATATTTGCAGATGGAATAAAGATAACTAAAAGGAATGTGTCAGAAAACATGCCAATAGGAGAAACATGCCAATAGGAGAAACATGCCAATAGGATTTCATGTGCCACTTTAATGAAGTAATTCAAGGGCCATGAGAACATGCCTCTCATCATTTTTGTAAGGATAATTGCGTCAGAATAACCGCACCACAGAATATGATGATCAAAGTTCGCTAACTTCTACTTACTATCCACATTATGGTGTCTTGTGAGTTACTCAAAACCAGCCTTACAGCTTAGAGACATATACACCATCCCTTTTTAATCCCTAAAAACATATGTGCCCAATAAAATTGGGAAACAATGAACAATTAGGAAGCAACCCCTGGCTTCTGCCCACAAAACTCCACTGATATTTCTTCGAATCAGTGATCAGCAGAGCCGTGGTTTAGGAAGGAACTCTAATAATATTTCTTACCAATCTGAAGATAAATTTTAAGGGCAAAGAACATCTATTAATAAGCATAAAGTATTCCTGTTGGCAAAGCTAATTACTTTTTTTACTCCCTGAAAAATCATTTCACTCTAAGTAGGAAGCAAATTCTTATCAGAGCCTTGCTTATAACCCTGACACATGAAGTAAAATGACAGGACACATAATACAGCCTATAGTTTTGCCCACCCTGGCTCAACACAGTCTAGAAAAAATTCAACAAGAGGCTTAATGAGGTTTCTTATAGAGCCATGTTGAAGTAAATCACATATTTATGCCTTTTAGGTTAATAGCATCAATGGTCAGAGGTACAACAGCTTGAGAGCCTTCTTCTGTAACTCAGGATCACTCTGTAATACATTGTTATCAGTTAAACAAGATGCAGTGCGATGCTACAGTCAGTAAACACAGAACACATGTTTAAATTGAAATGCCCTCAGCAGCTGTGCATAGAAAGAAACAGAAAGTGCAGTTCTCTAGACTGTTACTAGAGTTTCCTTACCTTCAGCAAACAAACACATGTTCTACAGTGTATTGTACTGCCAAAACAACTGACTTGGTTTTTGAAAGTTACTGATTTGTTCATCACCCGCAAGGAGTGTTCTCCTGTGCCCTTTCATCAGTACCCTTCCCCACCTCCTGTGCTCGCCTCCAACACTAGTTGACAGAGCACTGTAAAACGTGAGGGATTGTAGCAGTGAAACACTCACTGGGATATGTGTATACCCATAATACTTTGCAAGCATAACATATTTAGTGCCTCAGTATGATATGATATGCATTTTAAGAAAATGTCATGAATATGCAGGTTCACAATTAATTTTCAGAGCATACAAGATTGTTTGCAACTTATTCCACCCTTATATTGTTCGGTAAGATTATCCAACTAATAAGTGAAATCGTTATTGTATTACATCGAATTACAATATAATTTGTTACGGTCAATGCTCAATGCAACTCTGAACACTTAGAAAGGATGCAGATTGTGTGAAAAGCCTCCTACTGTCTGAATATCCATTGACCTAATACTATAGATGAGTAATACCTGGCATAGCCCATAGCCATTATCTCTTGCTGGGCGAGTAAGTGATTTTGCAATGTTGCTCTCCACTTTGGAGACTCTGAGCATGACATAGGTCTGCTCAAAATTCTTAGAGAGCAAATTAATATTTGAGTTTTATAATGCATTAACATGCAAGGGACCACTTCAAAGTGCTTGCATGACATATGTACTAAGAATAGGACGCATTGGGGTGAGGTTACACTTTCAAGCAGCCTGTTTACCTACACTCAGTATGCGATATTTAATAATAATAATAATTTAGCATTCATATAGTGCTACAAACCCTCATGTATCTGAGCACTGCTTATTATTACCCACGGCGTGTGGTGCTCATTTATCGAAAAGGAAGGATGAAAGGCTGAGTTTGTCCCTGTCGGGATTCAAGCCTGCGTTAGCAGGCTCTGCACGGATACCAAAGCAAGCGCTCTACTTGCTGTACTATTTGACTGGCTATTTGAGATGATAATAAGGTTACATAGTGTGGATGATGCTTTTATTATTAATGTTATTAGTGTATTTATTGAGAGCGGACCTGCCTTCGGGAATCAACAGAGTGCTTTACAATTGTAGGGGGAAGAACACAGTGAGGGAAACAGAGACAATGGAGTGGGAGCTAACAGGGTTGGAAACGGCGGCCAATTTCCAGCAAGAGATCTTGAAGCAACCAGGGAGGAGACAGTGGGGGGCAGATCAGAGTCTCTGGTACGATGGGGAGTGGAGAGTGTGTGGAACTGTGTGTTACGGAGGAGCCATTTCTTGTAGAGGAAGGTCTTTAGCTCTCTCTTGAACTGTAGCAGCAATGGGATAAGTCTGGTGTTGATGGTAGGGGGTTCCAGAGTCTTGGAGCATAGTCTGAGAAGGATGTTCTTCTTGTTTTTTTCTTTCTTGCACAATCAGAGTTCAAGCCTTCACATGTCCTTACTTCTGGTGGATTGCAGGCCTCTGGAGATGCTGAGTTTCTCAGTGAGGTTGCTTGGGGACTTCAGGGTGACGGCCTTGTAGATGATGCAGCAGGATTTGAAGATGATACAGGCTTGCAGCGGGAGCCAGTGCAGTTAGAGGAGGATCAAGGTTGAATTTCCAGAGTCCTTTAATGAGTCGTGCTGCAGCATGTAGGACACATCTCAGGGGTACCAGGGTAGTTGCTGGAAGGCCTTCCAAAAAGGAACTTTTTATAAGGCACGATGATAACTGAATTTCTGGTACTTCAACACTATTCAAATTACAACAAACATAAAATAAGTGGATGCAGGTACATGTCTAGTAACCTTTCGCAGAGCCAAGAGAGGAAGAGTTAAGGTTGTCTGGTAATATCTAAATATGTTTTGGAATAGAGGTTAGAGTAAGTGGCTCGCAGACTAAAGCATAGGATTCATAGGTGGTGAGGGAACAGTAGTAGGTTAATGTTTTGCAAGCATATCTTAGATTGGTTTTTCTGTTCATGGAGCCACTTTTTCATATTAGTTTTGACCTCTTGCGGCTGCATTTTGTTTTAGGTTTTTTAAGGTCACGCTTGCATAGTAGGGTAATGTAAATGAGCTACACCAGAATATCATGACTAGTTGGTTATTTTAAGAGAAAGCAAATGTCAGGTAATTGATGTGGCTTGTGCCTTATTAAATCTTTTTGCATAGGTGAGAATTGTCTGTGTGAGCCACTAAAAATCTTCTGAGCGGCACCCAGAAGGAAGCTGGGCAAGCGCACATGCGCACAGCTTAGAAGAAGCCTATTCATCCTAATGCAAGACGTGAAGCCGGAGATACCGATGGCTGTCACGGCCCTTGACGCAGAGAAGGCCTTCGACTCCATTGAGTACCCTCTTCCTCTTCGAGGTCTTCCAACGCTGTGGATTTGGCCTCACATATCTCCGGTGGGTCAGGTTGCTATAGAGAGCCCACAGGGCTGCGGTGTGCACGAATGGAGTGGTTTCAGAATATATCTACCACTCGCGGGGCACGCGCCAGGGGTACCCCCTTTTTTCCAATCCTATTTGCCCTCACAATGGAGCCCCTGGCCTGCCATATCCCGGAACTGCATGCACATCGCGGAATCGGAGTACATTCACATCTTTCCATTGTGTCATTATACGCAGATGATATTCTGCTCTATGTTCAACGTGCTAGACAGAATCTTCCCCCTGTAACTCAGGAAATAGTGAGATTTGAGGGAACTCTCGGGATTCAAAATGAATTGGTCCAAATCCAAAGTGCTCCCCCTGACACCGGGGGTGCAACAGGCGGATGTGGGGGACGAATTCCGCTGGTGCCCCAGAGTGATACGTTATCTGGTCATTATAGTTTCCACAAGGGTGAACAACCTATATAAGGACAATTACGTGAAGGTGCTTGATACGCTAGAACACAAAGTGGAAGCTTGGATCCTACTGCCCATCTCCCAAGCTGCCCGTATTGCCCTAGCCAAAATGGTTATCCTGCCCAAACTGTTATATATCTTCAATAATGTACCAGTATGGCTCCTTTCGCACTATTGGACCCGCGTTCGAAGCCTGATGACTCGGCTGGTATGGGCTGGTAGACAAGCCAGGATAGCTTACGATCTCCTCACTATGTCCTACAAACAGGGCGGTTTAGAATACCCCGACATGTACCTATACTACCTGGCAGCACTGGTTCAATACATAGCAGAGGGGAAAACCTCCAAGGTTACCCTCCTGCATTCCCTTCTGGCTAGGGCAATCACTAACCCGAACAAACTAATGGGGTTGAACTGGGGAAATAGGGGAGCGGTACCCCGACGAGAGATCCAACCCATAGCTGTGACATGCAAGGCAGGGAACGAATGGGGATACTCCTGGGAACAGAGACCTGCTACCTCCCCAATCTACCAGTGTATAGAATAGTTGGTATCCCACTCACACAGAAGAGATCTTTTCAACCACACTTTCTGTCCCTGGGGATCCAGACCCTGGGCAACATGGTACTAGAAGGTCAATTTATTGAATGGGACCAACTGAAAATGAAGGGGGAGCATAATGCTGTGACTTTGCTTCTGTATTATAGGTTCAGGAAGATATTGAAAACTAAATGACCCGACCTCCCGCAAGCCCCTACACCCCACCCTGCACAGCTATACGTGATTAACCCATTATCCATCAAGAAACTAGTCTCGACTATCTACCAACTGATTAGGGGTGGGAAGGTGTTGAGGAAACGGTCCTATAAAAGGACCTGGGAGGACACATTGGGAACAACACAGAGTGAGGAACAATGGAAAACCGTTTGCATGCAAACCCGTAACCTGTCCTTGAATCGTCGGTATAGACTGACCCATTACAAGTTCCTACACCAAGTCTACTATTCCCCTCTCAAATTGAGCAAGTACTTCCCAGAGAGGTCACCCTCATGTAAAAGATGTGGTTCAGAACCTGCAGACTTTTATCAAATAACATGGACTTGCCCGCACCTCAGGACCTACTGGGAGAAGATTGTGGGGTCTATGACTGAAATGCAGGCCACAGTGCCAGGTGCAGCTCACTAGTTTAGCGAAGAGGCATGCACGTGCATGCCTATGTGCCATTGTCAGTATGCAACTTTGCTTTGCTGTGTACCTCCAGGTGACTCACTCAGCGGGCACATGCAGGCCCTCGTTTAGCGGGGCACTTTACACTTTTCTTCTGGTATGCAGCCAGCATGTGGTTTACCAATATGCAGGTGTATGCCAGGCCACCAACTCACATAACTTTACACACTGACAGATGATTGGGATCAGTGCCGTATAGACATTAGTGTAATTAGTGTGGCAGTGAGACACCCAGAATGGAGAGGACAACAACAGGACAGTCACCAGCCAACAGCACGACAATAGGAAGGTTTCAAAAAGACAGAGCTAATTAGACCGAATGGGTGATTTGGCTGATTCTGAAAAGTTCGAACAAATCCCCCATTCGGTTACAAGGGCTGCGGGGCCTGCAAGATTATCCCCTGCACTCTTGCTCACTATATTGTGAGCGGAGGTGTCCCCCGTAAGCCAATTCCAAAAAGCCCAAAAAAAATAAATGGAAAGGACCCTGCGGTGCCGGTTCTCGATCACAGAAGTGAAAGGGAACAGGCGGTGCAGGGACACGGCGAGTCGGCGGCCACTGAAAGGTAAGTAGGGGGTATGGGTGGGGGTGTGGGTGGGTTGGGTGCCAAGTCGGAAATGTTCAGGGGAGAAAAGACCGAAGGTTATTTTTCAGAAAAATAATCTTCGGTCTTTTCTCCCTCGAAAATTTTCGTCACGGTCTTTCAACCCCAATACCGACAACAAAACAGTTGAGTAAGGATTTAGTCTGCATTTGTCCATCCCTTTTCTATAGGGAGGAAGCTCCTTTGCTCTATTTTCTGTGGTTTTACGGCCACATGCTCCACTTGCCACCAATAAGATCAGAGGAAAACATTAACAAGGATGTATTCAATGAAACCCAATGAAGCACATAATGGGCCTCATTAGGAGACAGGCGGCCACGTAATGAACGGTGCCGGTACGGGACCGCCACCGTTCATTACGGGCTGCCCTATTACGAGGACTGCTGCGGGTCAGACCAGGCGTCCTTAGCGGGTCCCGCTAGCAGTCCAGGATGCTAACAACAGGCCCGTCATTGCCGCCTGATGTTAGCTTCCTCCCCATTCCCATTGAGCCCTATGGGGCTCGAATGGGAATGGGCAATGATTTATTCCGGAGGCCAGAAAAGGGCAATAACTGGGTCCTACAAGGTCGGCATGACCCGGTTATTGCCCTTTCCTGGGACCCAGAAACAAATCATTACCGGCGGCGGCCGTGCCCTTAATAAGGGCACGGCTACCGCCAGGGTCCTAATGAGACCCAATATCTCAGTTATATTTTTAAAAAGTAAGAGTTAAGGAGTGATACGGGCATAATACAATTTGCCAGGCAATGGAACTATGCAGAAAAAGGAAATTCAAGGGGCCGGGGCAGTTCTACAATAACTTTAGAGGATGGAACCTCAGTGCGTAAAACAGGTGCCCGAGGTAGGACAGGACCAGAAAGAACAAACACTGCCTTCAGAATAGTATATCCAATCCTGCCAAAATGTGCAAAATGTTGCAAAAAAGTGCATTAATCGATGTATTAACAGCAGCATCAAAGTGCAAACAGCAAGAAAGTGCATATGAAGTTCCATGGTTAGTGGTCAGTGTGTTGACATGGTGGCAAATTGAATCCCATGTCCTCCAGCTATCAATATTATTGCTCTTGTGCGCCATGCTTGATGAATAAAGCTAGCTGCAAAAAACACTACATGTATGTCATTGCTGCACCTGAGGAGTAGAAGAGCATCGCCTGTTCTGCGTATGCCATGTGCACTACATATTGTCTTTAAGAACTTGCTCCTTGCCACTCGATAACCCTGACAAAAGAACAGAAAGTGGCCAGTGGATTCCCTGCGAAGACCACATACCAGACATAAGTTACTCTTCTGGTAGGCCGTACAGGTGTGGCTCCTGAAGGGCTAAGCTCACCGTCTCTTCCTTACTCTTCTAGTATGTTGTGCATGTGTGGCTCCTGAAGGGCTAGACTCACCATATCCTTCCTTACTCTTCTGGTAGGCCATAAACATATGGCACCTGAAGGGCCAGGCTCACTATATATTCCTTACTCATCTGGTAGGCCGTAAATGTGTGGCTCCTGAAAGGCCAGGCTCACCATCTCTTCCTTACTCTTCTGGTAGGCCGTGCACGTGTGGCTCCTGAAGGGCCAGGATCACCATCTCTTCCTAACTCTTCTGGAAGGCCATAAACATGTGGCACCTGAAGGGCCAGGCTCACCATCTCTTCCTTTCCCATCTGGTATGCCGTGCACCTGTGACTCCAGAAGGGCCACGCTCGCCATCTCTTCCTTACTCATATGGTAGGCCGTGCACCTGTGACTCCAGAAGGGTCAGGCTTGCCATCTCTTCCTTACTCATCTGCTAGGCCGTAAACGTGTGGCTCCTGAAGGGCCTGGCTCACCATCTCTTCCTTGCTCATCTGGTGGGCCGTGCACGTGTGGCTCCTGAAGGGCCATGCTCAACATCTCTTCCTTACTCATCTGGTAGGCCGTGCACATGTGGCTCCTGAAGGGCCAGGATCACCATCTCTTCCTTTCCTATCTAGTATGCCGCGCACCTGTGACTCCAGAAGGGCCAGGCTCGACATCTCTTCCTTAATCATATGGTAGGCTGTGCACCTGTGACTCCAGAAGGTTCAGGCTTGCCATCTCTTCCTTACTCATCTGGTAGGCCATAAACGTGTGGCTCCTGAAGGGCCAGGCTCACCATCTCTTCCTTGCTCATCTGGTAGGCCGTGCACCTGTGACTCCAGAAGGGCCAGGCTTGCCATATTTTCCTTACTCATTTGGTAGGACGTGCACCTGTGACTCCAGAAGGGTCAGGCTTGCCATCTCTTCCTTACTCATCTGGTAGGCCGTGCATGTGCGGCTCCTGAAGGACCAGGCCCACCATCTCTTCCTTGCTCATCTGGTAGGCTGTGCACATGTGGCGCAGGAAGGGTCAGACTCGCCATCTCTTCCTTACTCATCTGGTAGGCCGTGCACGTGTGGCGCAGGAAGGGTTAGGCTCGCCATCTCTTCCTTACTCATCTGGTAGGCCGTGCACATGTGGCACAGGAAGGGTCAGGCTTGCCATCTCTTGCTCACTCATCTGGTAGGCCGTGCACGTGCATCGCAGGAAGGGACGGCTCACCATCTCTTCCTTACTCATCTGGTAGGCTGTGCACGTGCAACTCCAAAAGGGCGAGGCTCGCCATCTCTTCCTTACTCATCTGGTGGTCAGGTTTATCATCTCTTCCTTACTAATCTGGTAGGTTGTGCATGTGTGGTTGCTGAAGGGCCAAGCTCACCATCTCTTCCTTACACATCTGGTGGTCCGTGCACATGTGGCACAGGAAGGGTCAGGCTCGCCATCTCTTCCTTACTCATCTGGTAGGCCGTGCATCTGTGGCGCAGGAAGGGTCAGGTTCGCCATCTCTTCCTTACTCATCTGGTGGGCCGTGCATCTGTGGTGCAGGAAGGGTCAGGCTCGCCATCTCATCCTTACTCGTCTGGTAGGTCGTGCATGTGTGACTCCAGAAGGGCTAGGCTCACCATCTCTTCCTTACTCATCTAGTAGGCCGTGCATGTGCGGCTCCTGAAGGGCCAGCCCCACCATCTCTTCCTTGCCCATCTGGTAGGCTGTGCATGTGTGCCGCAGGAAGGGTCAGGCTTGCCATCTCTTCCTTACTCATCTGGTAGGCCGTGCACGTGTGGCGCAGGAAGGGTCAGGCTCGCCATCTCTTCCTTACTCATCTGGTAGGCCGTGCACGTGTGGCACAGGAAGGGTCAGGCTCGCCATCTCTTCCATACTCATCTGGAAAGCCGTGCACATGTAACACCTAAAGGACAGGCTCCCCACCTCTTCCTTACTCTTCTGGAGGCCGTGCATATGCAACTCCAAAAGGGCCAGGCTGGCCATCTCTTCCTTACCCATCTGGTGGTCAGGTTTATCATCTCTTCCTTACTTATCTGGTAATCTGTGCATGTGTGGCTGCTGAAGGGCCAAGCTCACCATCTCTTCCTTACTCATCTGGTAGGCCGTGCACGTGTGGCGCTTGAAGGGTCAGGCTCGCCATCTTTTACTTACTCATCTGGTAGTCCGTGCACATGTGGCGCAGGAACGGTCAGGCTCGCCATCTCTTCCTTACTCATCTGGTAGGCCGTGCATCTGTGGCGCAGGAAGGGTCAGGTTCGCCATCTCTTCCTTACTCATCTGGTAGGCCGTGCATCTGTGGTGCAGGAAGGGTCAGTCTCGCCATCTCTTCCTTACTCATCTGGTAGGTCATGCATGTGTGACTCCAGAAGGGCTAGGCTCACCATCTCTTCCTTACTCATCTAGTAGGCTGTGCATGTGCGGCTCCTGAAAGGCCAGGCCCACCATCTCTTCCTTGCCCATCTGGTAGGCCGTGCATGTGTGGCGCAGGAAGGGTCAGGCATGCCATCTCTTCCTTACTCATCTGGTAGGCCGTGCACGTGTGGCGCAGGAAGGGTCAGGCTCGCCATCTCTTCCTTACTCATCTGGTGGTCAGGTTCAACATCTCTTCCTTACCCATGTGGTAGGCTGCGCATCTGTGGCACCTAAAGGGCCAGGCTCACCATATCTTCCTTACTCCGCTGGTGGTCATTCTCATCATCTATTCCTTGCTCATCTAGTAGGCCGTGCACGTGTGGCTCCTGAAGGGCCAGGCTCACTATATTGTCGGGGTGATTTCCCAGGGGCCGGCAGTGCTGTCCGCGGACCTTCCGAGGTTGGGGAGGCCCCAACTCCTCCCGTGTCCCAAAAGGAGTATGAGACACACACAAGGAGCAAAGTAATTACTGCTGTTTATTATAGTAATGGCAGGGATAGTTCTCAGCTCGTATGCACCCAGTGAGAATCTTGTCGTTAGTGGGGCTCGCAGGCCCTTTTTACAGTCGTATGACGCGCTACTTGCGTCACCTGGGAAAATCGTCACAAAACCTATCGCCACTTCGGGTTGGTTCCCCGAGTGGTAGGATTAGTATAGTTACCCTATGCGAGGAAATGTTAGTGGATAAGGACGGGTCAGGTGGTACACTTAGGCTGTCCCTAGCATTTGCTACAACAAAATTGTTACAAGGGGACCCTTAGTGATTAGCTAAGAGTAATGGCGTCAGTGATAAGCACCCTGTATTCTGATTGGTTCTCCCGCGAGCCCCCAAGCCTGGGACCATCACCGTTCCCAGCTCGCAGTGTACCTGACATTAGCAACAATGTGCAACTATGTGTTTGTGGCAGACAATGGACAGGTCTGCTTACGGGCTGGTGAGCAGGTCTTTCCCATTGCTGTAGGTGTCTAACTTGCTGCTTCGTTGTTGCAAATTGTGTCCCAGACGTGGGACCCTGGCGATTTTCTGTCTCGTGAGCTTGGCATCGTGTCAGTTCGCTTGGTCACGTGTGGGGAGACCGTGGCTGGAGCAGAATTATGAGCATTAGATTTGTGTTTTTCGGCTCTGATGGTTTGGCACCGGCAGGTATAACCTTGGCGCTGGGAGCACGGCATGTGGGTTGCAACATCGTGGCCTGGCTGGGCTCTCGTTGGGGCTCGTTCTGCATGGTCAGCACTTGCATTTTCGTTCTGGGAGGATTTTCGTTTGCGAGGCTCCTGCTGGGGACTCTTGCTTGCGGCCTACTTGGGCCTAGTTCGTGGGTGGCGGTACATAATCCATACTATGGAGGTCGCGGGTGACAGAGTGTCATACGCAGCATTAGATATACATGGTGCGTCATCCATAGGGAGTAGCGAGAAAGCATCAGCAAGCATATACACGAGCTCTTCAGGCGTCTTGCATTTCTGCGGTGCTGTAGAAGGCCTATGTGAAAAATAATAATGATGCATGTCCGTGGGTACGTCAGTCCGCTACGTCATAGCACTGAGTATGTTCTTCGTGTGGGTTGGTGTGTGAGTGACTGGTGTGCATGGTGGCACGTGTGTTCTTGTCTGTTGGTTATGTCGTCATAGCATCTCTAATGATGTGAATACTTATGGCTGTTGTTCTAGTCGAGCTGACCCATGTCGCAGTTTTCGGCTTGAGCAAGGCGTGGTAGTGGGCATACTCCTCGTATGTGTATGCTTTTGAAGCAGGATACTTTGTCATCTGGTAAGGAAGGAAATTCTTCAAACACCTCTCGTGGGGGATGCTTGGGCCTTGATCCCCTAGGCCATGGTCTGGATGAGACTGGTGGGAGGGTGTTTTCCCATTCTCCTACTTCAGTCCCCCCTCTGGTCGACTTGTCGACCACAAAATTATCCTTTTCCTTATCTCCTTTCACTCTCCATACTTTTGTTATTCCAGCAGGTCTCCATAGTGGTTGACATGATCTTCAAATGACCAAGACATATAAACGCAGCCACCACCGGGTTTACAGTAGACCCACTTTCCAATATAGCTCTACCGGTTCCTCAGGTTTTCTACCTTCACAGATGGTGGGTCCAAGTCATTTTCAAGTATTTGCTTGCGCAACCTTTCTCTTTCTTGTATAATAATGTCTGTGTGCTTGTCGTCTTCGGCTGGTAGTAGGGCGTGCATGCCGACCATTTCCATTATTTCAT
Organism: Ambystoma mexicanum; assembly: GCA_002915635.3. Lineage (NCBI taxonomy): Eukaryota > Metazoa > Chordata > Amphibia > Caudata > Ambystomatidae > Ambystoma > Ambystoma mexicanum. The sequence continues at coordinate 81,495,429 of CM010933.2, read as the reverse complement.
CCGTTGTACGTGCTTTTCTTGCTTTCCAAAACTTAATCCCTATTAACATAGCCATTCCCACTATTATACATCCTACTATTAGTTTTAGTCCATCTGACAGCCATGATGGCATCCATGACCATACAAAATGAAAACCAGCTGCCATCTTTCTTCACCCCCTTCCCTTCTTCTGCAATTGTTTAGTGCCTTGTGGCAAGCTGTGATACTGCCTCAATAAGTGTTCCATTGTCTGCGTCATTAGCAGGGCTGAATGTGCAACATGATTTTCCAATTTTTGCACAAACTCCTCCTTCCATTGCAGTAAGGAGATCCAGAACATATCTATTTTGTATTGCTACCATTCGTACAGCCCTCAATTCTTCTTTTATTGCATTAAACCCATTGACGGTGGAATTTATTATAATCATTAGCTCCCATCGGGTTATTTGGAGCCACTTTGCATTTGCATATGCCTGCAGTCCTGGGTGTATTATTTATGAGAAGACCATTGCTGCTCTGCTAAACAGTCTGTGTTCTGCAGGAATGTCACTGAGGGCTGTTTCCGACCTTCCCCACAGGTAGTTTCCCGTCAGTGCTTCTCCTTGTCTTTTCACTCTTGACAACATGTCTGTGTCATTTCTTCCTGTGCCTTCTTCAATCGTCACAGATCTTCTCCTTCTTTTGTTCCCTTCGTCCATCTTAGGGAAGTTGCTCAAGTTGAGATGTTTCTGAGGCACAACCAGAGATGGCACGTTGACGTGTACCAAAGTGCATATTCCAGTCCATGATGGTGGTAAGCTGTGGTCTGCCTTATCTCCGCAGGCCCAATAGTGGTCCATTAGAACTGCAGTGCCGGCACCCCCCTCAGGTATCAGTACTGTACCTTTACAGTTGTTGTGATTTCCAACATCGACATCGCCGTTGTGTTAATAGCACAGTGTGGGTGCAGTTAGTGGTAGTATAGTTATTGGGTCTTCGTCCTTCTCCAGCCACGTTAACAGTGGTACGCTCTTTATCCATTCTGTCCAACATTTGTGGTTTGTTTTGTTTATTGTGTTCACATTTTCATTTGCAGATGTTACCATATTGCTCCCCACAACTCCCTCTGTCCATCCTTCGTTCGTGTATATCTTCCCATATATTACTATCAGCGGTCTTTCCCAGCATCCTAGTTCACCAGCATTTTCACTTGCATACCAATCACATGGTAAGTATTTTAATGTAAATTTCTTTGTTTCACCTTTTTCAGGACCATCTGTCGCGTATCGGAACCCTTGAGTATGTTGGCAGTAGCTATTGTACATCATAAGCGTTTTGATGAAGTTATTTTCATATGGATATGAGTCCCTTGTCTTCCATTGCAATGATACCACTGTCCCTTTAAATCGTCCTTTTGTTGGAACAGTGCCATATATATCAGGCATTCTACTGTCCTTGCTGCTACTTCAGTAGCTACAAATGTCCTTGATGCGCTCATGGCGTATGGGATCAACGAGCACACATAGCAGTTGTCCTTAGTTGTCTGCTTACCAATTTTGGACATGTGCTGATACCACATGTTGTTTTGAGACGTGTGCTGAATCTGTGAGATATGTGTCAATCCCATTATTATCTCCATATGTGCTACGTTTACCCTTCCCTGTTTATTCACGTTCTGCTTGTACCACCTGACATCATATCTGTTGCTACAGTGGTGGGGGTTAAGTTAGTTTTAGGTGCAGCCATAACATGATAAGCATAGTGTCTCTGCCAGTCAGAGGAAGCCAATAGACCAGTGATAACCAACACACCTATTAATTTTATTACAATAGCTAACATCACTGGCATTTTCCTCTTACCTTTGCTGCAGTCCTGCAGCTTATTCTTTGTTATATAGGCCCCTGAAAATTTCTAAAAATATGCTTAATTTGTTAGTTTTCTTAATCAAGCTCTCCTATCAGTAGTCGTTAATGCCCAGGCAAAAAGCTGTTCCCACGCTAATCTCAGTGACCTATCTCTCAGAGCTGGTAAGTGCTCGTGGAGATGTGGGAATGATTGTTCTATGGCCAAAATGAATGTGTTGTAATATACACAATATCCTTCTCCTTTTTAGATATTTTGGTCTTTTATAGCGTATACAAATTGGTGTGACAGCTTCAGGGTGTTATCGTCTGTGGGTAGCATTTACCCCTGGCAAAACGCAATGAGTTTCTTCACTTTTCTTTATACAGAAACAGTTGTGTGCGGTACCTGCATGTGCGAGACAAAAAAGAGAAAGAGAACATGCACGTGTCTACAAGTGTGGTGCAAGTGACAATTTGTTAGGCAATGTCCTTTATTGGGTAGTGGCAGGGCGGGCTGGCTGGGGCAGGGTTTTGTTTGACCTGGGATCTCGTGACCATGGGGTGGGCTGTGGCGAATGTCCAAAGTTTTTAGGTCTGTATTGGGAGCGGTCAGGGCAGTGTCGCAATTGTCTTGTTGCAGTTGCTGCTTCTTGCTTCATTGTGTTGCTGCTGCGTTGGCCCTGTCGTCAACGCAAGGGCGGGTCTGGTCTTTGTAGGGCTTGACGTCATGTAAGTGGTTCCACACTTTCTTATCACAGAGCTTTACAGCTCGAGGAGCTACTTCTTCCACCTGGTGGGGCCCAGTAAACTGGGGCTGTTCCACCTGCGGTTGAAGTTGCGGAGGAGAACGTGGTCTCCTTCCGCAATAGTCCAGTTGCTTGTTGTCCTTGTCCTCGTTTTTTCTTGTAGTAGTTTCGACCCGCCCCGCGTGCGCTCGAGCTGTTGAGAGATAAAGGCGACACTAGTAATCAAGGAAGACACATATTCGTACATTTCATCACCAAAAACATTTGCAGAGCTTCATAATCGTCATGTGCCCTTGAGGGTGGAGTTAGTGGAAGGTGCATCTGACGTCCAGTCACCACCTCGTGGGGAGTGAGGTGGTGATCAGACCCTGGCCTATTCCTTAACTCAAACAGGGCCAAGGGGAGGCAGTACAACCAGCTTTTCTTAGTTGTCTGCTGAATTTAGCAATTTCTTCTTTAGGAGGCGTTCAGGCATTCACAAACACGTTAGCCTGCGGGTGATATGCGCATGCAAACTTGTGTTTGATGCCAAGCAGTGCAGTTATGTGTCGAACATTTCATTTGCAAAGTGCGGCCATTGTCTGACCGCAGCACCTCGCAAACTCCCCACCTCGGAAGACCTCCCTCACCAGGAACTTGCTGCTCTGAAGCGTCTGCATGAGAGCAGGCCAGCCTCTATCCACCTTGAAAAGGGCATACCACTACAATCATGTATCTGTGTCCTTGACATACATTGATCATGTCAACGTAGTCAAGTGTCAGTGCAGAAGGGTCCTTCTGCCGGGTATAGTACCTTTTATCACTTGCAGCGTGTGACCGCTGTGAACTGTTGACAGTTAGGCATGTGCGATAAAGTTGCAACATGTGAATTTAACTCGGACAGAACCAGCCTCCTTTATTGTGCTGCAATCACTTCCTTTCCTGTGTGTGCTGGATGGTGTAGCTGAGCCAGGCTGTTTTCAATAGGGCTAGGGGCATCACTACTTTGCCTGTATTATTCTGACGCCACAATGCGTCTGTGGTTGACATTGTGCATCCTCTTTTGACCCATAGCTCCTTTTCCGCCATGGGTGCTGCTGCCTGCAATTCCATAATTTGGGTTTCAGGGATGTGTGTGTACCCCTCCTTCATCAACATCTGTCTTGCTCCCGCCCTCCCCTTATCTTTGTGTGTTTCTGGTAGGGTCCATATCTCGCCAAATTACGCAGCATGTTTGGCATGTGCGTCTGCCATTTCATTACCTTTTGAGATAGGGTCATCCCCGTTAGTGTGTGCCTGACACTTCACGAGGGATATTTCTCTAGGGTCATTAATTACTTCAATTAGTTCAGCAAGTAGGAGGGCATGTTGTACTGGGGTACCATCTGCTCTTCTGAACCCCCTTCGTTGCCATTTTATTAACCCTGAGTGCACCGCCGATGTGACATATGCACTGTCCAAATATATTGTTACTCTCTTGTCATTGCTCTCTTTTAGTGCCAGAATTAGGGCCACTAGTTCTGCTGCTTGGGCTGAGTAATGTTGTGGTAGCTGACACATTTTACTGGTACATACATCCAATCCTCTGTCAGCCGAACCACTTCTGCTCCTGTCCTTCTTACCCCATCACTCTGGTCAATTGTTGAGGACCCATCAATGTACATTATCTCTCCCCCTCTAGGGCATTTTCCTCAACCTTTCCTGCGCTGGAATACATTTCAATGGCCTTTGTGCAATCATGAGTGTAATCACCATCTTCAACTACCTCAGCTATAAATCTTGCTGGGTTTACATTACTGCATCTAACAATCGTTAATTCTGGTCTTAACAAAATAATCTCATACCCTGATGCCCTCTGTGTGGTCAATGTCGATTTGGGCTTGTTCAGTATGGCAAAGAGGGCGTTTTCCACAAATAGTGTGGTGGGTTATTGAAGATGATTTTTCCACCGCAAAGGCTGCGGCGGCCAGGCTCTGTTTGCAAGGGAAGTGACCTAACATTACAGGGTCTAAGTGTCCGCTGTACAATGCTACAGGCTTGTGTCCCATGCTTGTTTTTGTGTCAATACTGCCTTCATTACTGCTGAGTCGCAGTGTGAGAAGATGAAAAATTGGTGTTCATAGTTTGGAGTGGCCAGCACTGGTGCTGTTGAGATGGCGTGTTTCAATTCGTCAAATGCCTCTTTCATTTCTCTTGTCCATCCCAACCTTTTGTCCCCCTTCTGTGCTTCACTGAGGGCCTCGAGCAGGGGTCCTATGTATGAGCTGTAGTCAAAAACCCACGCCCTACAGTAGTTGCAAAGGCCCAGAAATTGCTGTAGTTCTCTCACTGTCTGTCGGTGTGGTGTGTTTGTTATGGCTTGTGCCCTTTGTGGTGCAATGTTCCTTCCATGCTGTGAAATGAGCTGACCCATGTAGAGCACCTGTTCTTGGCAGTACTGTAACTTTTCCTTGTCTACTTTGTACCCCTTTTCAGCTAACACTGTGAGCATCTTTACTGAGTCCTTCCTACACCTCTCTTCTGTGGTGCTGTAGATGATGATGTCATCCACATATTGCATCACCGTGCTCTCCATCTCAATGTTTCTCAAATGGTGACTCACAGTACCCTTGGGGCAACCTTGTGTGTTTCCATTTTGTGTTGTGGTATGTGAAGCTAGTCAGGTCCTGTGAGTCTGGGTGCAGAGGTATCGAAAAGAAAGCATTTTTCAGGTCAATCACAGTAAACCGTGATGCCTCTGCTGGTATTCCACATAGTATGGGGGCTGGGCTAGCTGCTATGGGGTATTATGCTTCTACAGTGTAGTTCAAGGGTCTCAGATCCTGGATGAAACACCAAGACCCTCCTTTTGCTTTGCATACAGGGCACACAGCAGTGTTGCAAGGTGACTCTGATGGCACTAATACACCATTATTTATTAGGGCCGTTATTGTTTCATATATGCCCTCATCTGCCTCTTTTGATAGTGGGCATTGCTTTACTCTCGGTAGCATTGCTCCTTTTTTCAGTTTTATTTTTACTCCACCAATGCTTTTGATGCAGCCAACGTCATATGGACTGGTGGTCCACAGTGATGTTGCTACAGCTGCCATGTCTTCCTCGTAAAATGGCACTGGTGTAGGGGCGGGTGCCTCTAGTGCCATTGCCATCTTTAGTGCCACTTGCTTGTATGTTACCTTCAACCAAATGTTAATGCTCATCCCAAACACCATCTCTCCCTCTCCATTGTCGTCCGAGAAGAGCTCCTCATCAGACACCTGTGTAAGCCTGCACCCCTCTGCCAGTGCTATTACAGCTCTCCAGGCCCTCCCCTCCCTGTCCTGGGCATGTACTGCGATGTAGTCTGCATTTGCCATGATGCTCTCAATGTTTACTGAAATCAGTTTCCCCTCCTTTTCACTTGCTGGTGTTTCAGGTCTAAATAGGTAAGCTGCTGGCCTTCTCCAAATTTTGCCCTCAATTCCAGGCAACCATGCTATTGCCATGTCTGTCCCATATTGGAAGAGGTCTCCATCTACTGGCTCAGCCCGGGCCACTGTTTGGCCACAGTAAG